>JAJEJO010059397.1:0-10331 GCA_020662805.1 Glaucomys volans | reverse complement strand
AGGCAAGGTCTGACATACTAGATAAGATCAAAAAACTGTATTTTTCTCTGCTGAGAAAATATTATTTATGAAATATGAATATAATTTAACATATCTTCTATAGGCTTCAACTTAATCTTTCAGTAGAGATTTACAGCTCTGCTATAGAGACTTGTGGCCTATATGAGATAGAATGCAGTGAACTTCTGAACATGTCTGTTGCCTTTCTTTGAAGTACACATTAATGACCACTTGCTCTAGAAAGCTATTCCTTTCTATACCAATCTATCTAACATGCCCAATTTCTACTCCTATTTTGTTAAATCCTCCGGTTAAACAGAATAAGTTATGGGACTAGCTCAAGAGAGTCCACAGGTTACCACCATCAACAGCATTCTATTTGCCTGCCTCTTATCGATACTAGGACATTCCTGGGGCAGGGCACAGAGATATCACTCAAAAAAATCTGGTTCTTCACTGAACGCATCTCAAATGGCTTAGTGGAGACTGGGAAAACTGATGAAGAAGGAGGAGGAAATCTTTACTTCCAACAACAGTTGCACAGGATGAAAAATAAAAGGCAAGTCAAATCGGGTATTTTGAAGGTAAGCATATAAGCATTTTGCATAATCATAGTGTGTCCATCTCACACTAAGATCTTCATTAGACTAAACCAAAAGTCATATTAATGAATATCCCTTCAACCTCCAAAATCATCACCTCCATAATCTTTCCATTGTGGCAAATTTCTAACTCTCTACCATCTGACCAAACAGGAAGATCTTCCAAGTCAACCATGTGAACAACCGACATTGAACCAAAAGCCAGATTGCCTTTATTACTCTACTTGTCAAACTACTATTACTCTATTGTCAAACTCATGAATGAAAACCCCTACTCGTTTTATTTTATAACACTTCAAACCACTTTTAAAACTTAGGCACCTTTTTTAACACTCATGTACGGTGTGTATTTCTTTAACCATTTCCTTTCTTAAAAGGCAGTGATGCCTGTCTCTTCAAGAGACTAGACAGTTTCCTCCTAACGTGTGTTAGATGATTTATTTAGGACTCCTAAAAGCACTTCACTACGATGTGGTTGCAAAAATGGAAGCCACATAAACCATTTAAAAAGATGGCTGCACACAAAGAAACTATGAGGTCAGCAACTCTCCAGACTTTTGCCAAAAGGGGGGAAAAATGCAAAGAAATTACCAAGGAATAACGGGTTTGTAGTTATCTTTTTCAGTTGCAAAGAACCTAACCACCTAAAACCACATCCAAGAGGTCAAAGAGAGCAAAATTTATAAACAGACAAATTTAATATGAAGTCACTGTACTCACTGTCTGATGGCTTCTGTCACAGTACCGCAGTCCAAAATAATCTATCTCCACGAGGTTTATGTGACGGAAGACATGGTCAAGGACAATGGAACCTTTTGTTGACTTCTGCAAAAATAATTCACAGTTCAATCTTTTTTCACAAGGTATCTTGTCTTGTGTCTCAGTGGGACACAATCACATTTCTCATCTTTTATGAGCTTTCTTCACAATGGAAGCTTTCTTCACTTATTAGACCACAGCATCTCTTTAGGTTTTGCCTCAATTACAAGGACAGATGCAATTTTAAGTATGTAAAAGAAACTGCTTTGGAAAATATTTCTTAAATAGTAGTGAGTTTAAATTAGCATAAGCTTATTGTCTTGTGGCATTACAAATTATTTGTGGACAAAATTCTTTAAAGATAGGAAGAACATCTAATAAATTCATCAAAGAATACGTAGGTTAAAAAACCGACAATTTTTTTCATTTTAAAAAGCACTTTTCACCTATATCATTACTCTCACAAACATCCAAATACAGAAGATATAGGAAGTTAAAATAACAATAGCCAGAGCTTTTATTTTTTTCAATCCTCAATAATAAACCCTTAGATTAATGCTGCTAAAGTTAATGTTCTGAAAGGCCCTTGTGAAAATATTTTACTTGATCTCTTTCACATAAACACAGACATAAAGAAAATATTTCTTCTGGCTTCTTTTTAAATGCTGACACCTACCTAAAAAGTTAACCACCTTCTCTCCCTTCCTGCTATGTACGCTGATTCTTCAAGGTTCTTGCATATGCAAGGCCTGCATTCCATCCCCAGTCCCAAAACAAAAAAGATTCTTATTATAATTGTTAAATAGAAATTTTTCACACATATAAGAAACACTTAACCATCAAGGACTATTCCACATACCACACTGATCTTGAAAATGATCCACTTTCGCTCAGGCACAGGATAATTCAAACTTTCCCTTTCTTTTGCCCCATCACTGGCAAGGTAGCAGGAGGAAATCTCCAAGTCACACTTTGTGACAACAAAGTAGGGCTTTTGTCGAACTGTATTTTCCCTCAGAGAATTACCATCACATGCTCATCCACACGGGGTGAGCATTCAATACTACACTGCTTTTAGAAAACAGATTGTTAACGGAAGGGAAATGTTTTGATTAAATGTATTATAAAATGAGTGATATGAAGTGACAAAAGTACACACTTGAAGACAGTTCTATTACAAATCCCTTGGGTATTTTGTGTTCCTCTAAATTAGGCTGTTACATTTAATTGGTTCCTTTGTCATAAATTCAATAAACAATTTATTTAAAAACAAAAAGACTTTCCTTGATAGGTGGTTGGACATTTTCTGCGACAGTAACAATTCCACATGTAGCAAATGCCTCTTTGTGCTCATAGACATGTGTATTTCTCTGAGGTAAAAATCTGGAAGTAAAATTACTCATTTGAAGAATATACATATTTAAAATTACAATGGGCATTGCCAAGAAGACCATTATAATTCACACAGTGAGAATAGATGTTTCCCCTCCCTTGCCAAAACTTGCATTGAGCAAATGTTTTCCAATCTGAGAAAAAGATGGAGGGGGAAAGATTATTTTTATTTACATTTTCCTGACTCTAATAAAAGTAAGTGCTCTTTCGTGTACTTACTAGTAGCCAATTGCATTTCCAAAGTTTATGAGCAAATTCTCCTGGTACCTCTAATACTTGCACAATTTTACTTGGTATATTTAGCTCTTTACCCCATCTGGAAATTATTTCTGTGCTTGGGATATGGGCCTAACTTTGTTTCCAAATGGATAGATAACTTCACCACCATTCACTGAAAAGGCCATCATTTTCACTTTGATTTGAAACAACTTTGTCACCTACTAAATATCAATAATATCTCACAGGTTAGGGACAATACTCCCAATATTTTAATGATCTTAGTTTACTATAATTTGTTTGATATCCATTGTTCTTTTACAGAATTGTCTTTGCCAGCTCTTAGACATTTTTCTCTACTAGACGTTTAGAATCAGCTTGCCAATTTAATAAACAATTCTGTTGGGAATTTGGAATTAAATTGGATTGACAGAATGGATGAGTGCTGGAAAAGGGGAATGATACAGTATTTACCATATAAAACCAACATGGTTTTCTCTTAAACGTTTCAAGAAAATTTTATGCTTTTCTTTTTTTTACATGTAGGTCTTATAAAATTTTATTTAGGCTTTATGGCAGGCAAAATTTATAAATGTCCATCCCCCTCCAAAGATGTTCTGTCCCAAATTCTGGAACCCTATGAATATGATTAGCTATCATTCAGTGACTGTTATGCTACATGGCATAGCAGTCCTTAAAATAGATTATCAGAGCATACCTAATCTAACCACATGGGCTCCCAAATGCAGGGCACTTTCTCCAGCAGAAGAAAAGTCAAGATATTCAAAGCTTGAGAAGGAACTACATGTCCCGCCACTTAAAATGTGAAAGGGGACGTCTGAGAAGTGATGTGAGCAACTCCAAGTAGCCAAGGTAACCTCCAGCTAGCAGCCAAAAAGGAAAGGGGAACTCAGTACCACAAAAATGGGATTCTGCCCACAACTTGAAAGAGGCTAGACGAAGATTCTTCCCCTTAGTCTTCAGAGAAGAGACCAGCAGACCAACATCTTTTTCTTTGTTTTTGTGGGACCTTGAGCAGAGAATCCAGCCATGTCAGTCTGGACCTCTGGCCTACAAAATGGAGAGATAATGAACAGGGATTTGTTTAAGCCACTGTGCCTGTGGCAATCTGTTACACAGCGACTGAAAACTCATGCAGGCTTATTCCTAAGTATTTTATAGTTTCATTATTATTATGCTTTCTGACTGGCTATTTCTAATGTATTGGAAAGCAACTAATTTTTCAACATTAGGCTTATTCCTAGCAACCTTGCTAAACTCTCAATAGTTAAAATAGTTTCTCTATGGTGTCTTTTTAGATTATCACATTTCTATAAAAAGTTATGGTTCTTCCTTTTCAAAATGCCTCTCATATTTATTTCCCTTTTCTCGCCGCGTTAGTTAGTATCTCAGCTGAAGGATGGCAGGTAGTTGTGAGGATTTGCACCCTTCTTTTCTTCCTAGTTTTAATGAAACGGCTTCTAAAATTTCACCACTAAGTAAAACGGCTGTTGCAAGGCCCTTACATATACCCTCTATCAAACAGAAGGTCCCCTCCTCCTCTTCCTCCTCCTCTTCCTCTGTTTTTCAATCACAAATGGGTGATAATTCTATCAAAATCTTTTTAGAAATCTGAGATTATATGATTTTTGTCTTTTCATCTCAAGTTGCATTAAAAGGGTTTCTAATTTCAAATTTCTCAATACAGAAGGTGTCACTTTATTTTGTTCTGGGTATATAATATCAAGCCTCCTCCTATTTGGAGAGAATTCCCCACTGTATGAGTCTTAGTAGAAGCAGGAACCAGGCCCCTTAAGACCTGATAGTAGACCACAGGTGCATGACCTAGTTTCAGCTAAGGACTCTGACTTTTCAATAAGTGATGCAAAGACAGAGAAAGCAGCCCAATGACAGGGCAGTGTCTGATAGTAGAGCACAACAGTACCGAGTTCTAGTTGTGCAATCAGCTGGGTAAAGCAGGAGTGGTGACTGACTCTTGAGCCGTATTTTCCAGGTTTGGGTTTGTTTGTTTGCTTGTTTGTTTGTTTGTTTGTTTTGGAACTGAGGTTTGAATTCAGGGGCATTTTATCACTGAGCTATATCCTAGACCATCCTATATTCTATATCCTAGATCTTTTTTTAACTTATTATTTTGAGACAAGATCTCACTAAGTTGCTTAGGCCTTTGCTAAGTTGCTGAGCCTGGCCTCAAACTTCTGATCCTTCTGCTTCAGCCTCTCAAGTTGCTGGGATTGCAGGCATGCACTACTGTACCCAGCATTCTTGAGATAGTCAGTAGGAATAGCCCAGGCAGTACAGCACCAGCCTTCTCTTGGGAGCAGTGATATTTGGTCCAAGAGCCATGCCAGTGTCCCAAGAAAAAATCATGAGTAGGAGCATAAAAAATTGGGTCTAATGGCATATGGAAAATATCATCATGAATACAAATAGTTTATTCTAGAAACATAAGTGCATCAGGCAGAGTTCTTAAAGTTGATTCTGGCTAATGTCACTATGAGAAGAACTGATGGAAAGACACTGTATATCTCACAGACTCTAGACATCACCATGATGGCTACCCAGGCTTTCCCTGATCTCATATATCCACATCCACTTAAGCTTGGAGTGCTCCTGAATCCATCACTACCTCCTCCATGGTCCTCCTGCCCACGTTTACGGTAATGATTTCTACCTTCAATTGTTTACTACTGCCTTTCAGAATTTTTTAAAAATAATTTCTAGCCAAGTGAGATCAAATTTCTATTACTCATCTTTCCTATTACTGGAAATATTTCTGGAAGTCTGGGATAGAAGGCTAATTTTCCATCCTGATCTCATCTCTCCTATGGGTCTTTTCCCCTGTCCAGGCACAGATAGAACAGGTGAAATAACTAGAGCAAGTTTGGCCACACAACTCCACCTAATTCTTCTATCCCAAACAAGTAAATAAGAAGTGATTCATGAATTTCAAAAAAAGGAAAGAATTATGTATGAAATTATGGCAATGAAATGGTGCAGATTATTTAAGTCAAACCTTCTTTTGAAAATGACTTTTATGTTCCTATGTCCACCAGAAATATTAGGGGCTTTTTTTTTTCCAGAATCATACTACTTAAAAAGCATAAAAAGAATCTAACATTCTACTCATGAAGAATATACACAAAAGCAAGCTTAGAGAACCAGCTCAATAGTTTAGAAAGTATATGGAAATTGCAAAACTTTCTTGCACAGGAGGAAGCCACCATTTTCTAAAACTATCATTCCCAAAATACCAGAATGTAGTCTGTCAAACCTCTGTGACAGTTCTGCATTTGTATAGAATCTGGTGCTGTAAATACTTTACAAATATCATCCTTTAGCATATTTTTTATCCTCTACAGAGAAACCACAAGGAAAGCATCCAGTGTTATGCAATGAATCTAGTGCTGACCTAAGAAAAAACG
This sequence comes from Glaucomys volans, assembly GCA_020662805.1. NCBI lineage: Eukaryota > Metazoa > Chordata > Mammalia > Rodentia > Sciuridae > Glaucomys > Glaucomys volans. Next base: position 3,919 of record JAJEJO010059397.1, on the reverse strand, counting down.
TGATGTCTCATGATTCCCTCTACAACATTCTATACAGTACGGGTGTGTCTACACATGCACTGGGAGCACAGCCAAGCAAGCATCAGAAGTATTGTATTTCTGTCACCACTTCAAACAAAAATGTACATGAAAATCTCTTAACTTCTCATCTGTCATACTGTAATATGACAAAACTCAGAAGGCATGGATGTCAGTAGAAGATTTACTCCTGGGGTGGGTGCACATCACCAGCTCACATTTCTGCCAGTCCTGCCCTAACTGACCTCTTCCATAACCCTTCTCCCAGTTTCTATTCCACTTTTATGCCTCTTGCTCTTAAGGATAATTTCATTTTTCTTGTAGGTTATTCACAGAGATTGCCTGTGGGTCTATATTTTGCACTTGGGGTATAAAGTCTTCATGTCCATAGGAAATCATCTTTGAATAAATAAAGAATTGATGGAGAAATAACATGAGAGATAAAGCAGGAACTAAAGCATATTGGGTCAGGTCCAGTAATTATTACTGAAAGAAAGGACAAGTAAGTACCATCAAGGATAATATGAAAAAAAAAAAAACATGACTTCATTCAAAAAAATTTTTTTTCAGTACCAGGGATTAAACTTAGGGTTGTTCTACCACTGAGCTACATACAGCTTTTTTTGTCTTTTATTTTGAGACAGAGTCGTGCTAAATTGCCTACCCTGACCTTGAAAATGTGATTCCTTTGCCTCAGCTTCAAGAGTCATTGGGATTACAAGTGTCTACCACCATGTCCATGGTTCAAACATTTTTTAAGTCTTTATTATATGCCAGCAAAGTATTATCCTCTAGAAGATGGGAAAAGCACACCAATAAATCCCAGAGGAGAAGAAGAGGCATCCAGGATACAATACCAAGAGCTGTGATGGGAGAAGCCCTTTACAGGCCTAGAACACTAGAGAAACCCTGTGGCTAGAGAGTGACTAAGAAACTTCTAAAAGTGACCTCTGAAAAGTAAAACAAGGAGAGATTTGGTTTTCACAAGAAGCTCTTCTGTATATTCTACTTGTTAAGGGGTATACATATTACTTGTATAAAAATATTTTTAAAAAGAAACAGCATGCCAGTAGGAATTCATCATTACCTTGCTTTGCTGATGTAGGCAGTTGTCTTGTAGATTTGGTTCATGCACCAAGAGATATTAAGAAATGCATAGAAACTACCACATTTATACATTCCTCAAAAAAGTTACTTGAGGATTTTTTAATCTGAGTTTTTCTTCAGCTCCTTGGGCAGGTAGAACTATTACAAGCCATTATGTAACATGATAGAGGTGTGTGCCCCCTGCCCTTAATACACTGAGACAAGGGCTTCACTTCCACGTCAGATAGTTTCATTTGAAATTCAAGGAAAACTTGATTCTTTACTTCTTTAGTCCTCTGCAAAGGAAAGACCTGGTGATTGTATTTAGTACCATTCCAATTCCTTCCTGACCACAGCTAAAAGAAATTTCTTCCCAAATGGAGAATTCATCAAGAAATCACAAAATAAGATACAACTGCAGCACTTACCAACAAGCTCAAGAACTTTCTGAAACAAATGAATAATTAAAATTTTATTTAAGGTAATGCACCCCCATTAATGAGACTTTTGAGAGAATAAGTTGAGTAACAACACAGATATCAGGAAAGGAATTCTTCATGTCTCTTCTCAAGAAACCGGTCGGGTTTTATAAGGTCTCTCTGGATTTTGGCCTGATGATACTGTTCCCTTCAAGTGGAATAACTTCTCTGATCTCTGTCATGATCAAAACCCTACTTATCTTTCAAGATCCTGTTCAAAGGCCACCTTCTGCATAAAGCTTGTCCTTATGATCCTAACCTCATTATAACGTCTCCATCCATTGAACCTACGAAGTTCCTTATTTCTGTCTGTCTCTGAGACTTAAGCTATTCTCCCTTTATTAAACTCATCTATTACTTCTCTTAACTTTGCTACTAATGTTTAGACATTCCGAGAGCAGGTACTGAGTATTACAGATCACTTCCTTTACATATAGTTCCATAATTTACTCTCAGTAAGAACTCCTTAAAAGTTCTGAATTAATACAAAGGGTCAATAAACAATGGAGGATGAGAGATGCAATCCTGAAAATATCAAACCTCTTTTCCTGTCTCTTAGGAAGATTTCCATTTTTATTGATCAATCAAGCTATGGAAGTAAGGAGAAAATGGATGGATTAATTTATATCAACCATTATATCAACTGATTCAAAGCTATTCAGTTCACTTTTAAACAAAATGCACATTTGTTTCAGTGATATATAATTCCAATAGACTCAGCATGTTCTAAAGATAGTAGTAACTGAACTCACTGTGTTCTCCTCTCGGTGAGTGTGAAGTTAATGATTCAAGTGGACAAAGGACTTGCAGCAAGAAAGAAGAACACTGAGGACTGGGGATGTAGCTCAGAGGTAGAGTGCTTGTCCAGCATGTGTGAGGCATTGGATTAGATTCTCAGCACCACATAAAAATAAATAAATAAAATAAAGGTCCATTGACAACTAAAAAAATATTTAAAAGAAGATCACTGGCATTATTTGCAAAGGCTCTCCTCCAACAAAGGAAACATGGGGATTTTACACTAAGAGCCTGTAAAGTATTCATATAAGAAAGAACAAATAGAGGCAAGCACATTTCGGAGCATGCTCCTCTTGAGGTCATAGAGGATGTTTCATAAAGGAAAGATGGTAGACGTGAACATTTCTGGGCATGCTCAACTTAGTGATACAATGGATATAATGAGTCAAGTTTACTCTAGGTCACTTAAAAGAATGAGCCAGAGTGACCGAGTAACCTTGACCAACTCCTTGTAAGTTTCTTCAGAGAATTTTACCTGAAACAAACAAACAAATAAAATAATAACACCCGTGAAAGGTATGTTAACAGTCTTTTCTAGGGGCAGCAGTTTTTTCTCCCGTAAGTATGGGAGTTTGCCCCTCAAGGTGCTCTTCTTGCTTAGTGGCTAATGCTATTAGGAATTGGCATGTTATATTTGAAATTTATAAGATACTAAAAAATAAAGGGGCCTGGTATTGAATTTTCCATATGAAACTCATATAGAGATGTATAATTTTTTATGCAATGAAATAAATCTGACAGAAATTTGGTTTTCCATCATTAAGAAAACAAAAAAGACTGGATATAAAAATAGGTAAGAAGAAAATAAATACAAGTATCTGACCTTTTACAATTCTATTCAGAAAAACTTCATTTGATGTTATAACATATTAATTCACTTTTTAAGTGAAAGTAAATAACTGCCTTGACATATTTCTGGATTGTGAATTATACCACTTAACTTGGCAAATAAAGAGAGATTATGTTCACACTAGCAACATTCTGGAAAGAACAGAGCTACCAGAGACTTATAATCTTAGAGAAAGACTCCAAAGAAGGGCAAGTTTATATGAAAATACCATCAGTAGGGCTTTAACCAGAACAAAGAATACTTCAAATGAGTAATAACACCTTTGCTGATTAACATGACATTACAAACCAGAAAGGCAGGTTTTTGCCAGCTGCACAGAATAACTACTGCATTGGAGACAAATAGCTTACTTTTTCACAAAGACAGAATGAACTCTGCAAAAACTTTAATGTCATGCCCTCAAAAATTCATTCCATCTTTATTTAGTATTTTAAACATAACAGATTGCAAGTTCTCATAGAGAGCACAAATCACATTACATTTTTTAGGGTAGGTGTGTGGAGTAGACCATCCTCAGGCACCAGGGGGAATCCCTTTTCAGGCAAGCATGGTAGCACCATTGGATGTTTTTTGAGTTACCCTCATTCTCATTTGTAAAGAAAATCCTCACTTAACCATGAAATAAAAATGAGTAAAACCATTTATTCTTCAAGGTGCTATTTATGTTTTTCATATACAGAAGGTTGTT
>JAJEJO010059396.1:8298-25383 GCA_020662805.1 Glaucomys volans | reverse complement strand
GACTATATGAAGCCTAAAGCTCACTGCAATTAACACTGTTGCTGCCTCTCCCGTTTCTGAGGTAAAATGTCACAGGAAACTTAGACACTTCCTTCTAAAATTGGATTGATGTAAAAGCAGGCTGACTTGCTCATTGTAAGTGAACAGAATGTAGTGTCTTCTTAAGAACATCTGCTGAAACAAGACAGGGAAGAAATTGCATCATAGGGAAAAAACAGGATGTGTATTTTCAAATCATTCCAGATCTTTCACCCTTTTTTGTTTACCATGTATTCTACAATCTTGTGTCCTAGTATTCTAGGGACCTAGGTTCAAATCCTGACATTGCTCTATCTGTGGTCAGGACTTTTTTTTTTTTTTCTTGTGCCCGTGCTGGGGATCAAGCCCGGGATCTTGCCCATGCTAAGCAAGCACTCTAGCACTGAGCTATACCCCCAGCCTTACCATCTGTACAACCCTGAACAATTACTTAATGTTTCTAAGCTTCAGCTTCTTCATTGGTTTAAAACACACACACACACACACACACACACACACACACACACACACATACAACCCCACCCCACCTTCCTCACAAGGTTACTAAAAGGATTATGTACAGTAAAAAACAGCTTAAAAAGGGATTGATAGTAAATACACTGCAGGACCTCACAGACTAATTCCCGACACAGTTTCCCTTTCTCCCTCCTATCAAAGCTGCATGATCCCTCAGTGTTCTCAGAGTGAGTCAACTCCACTCTCTTTTCTCTGCAAAACAGCTTCTCTGTTTAGGGGTGCACCTGGTACCTGAGCTGTAACTGCAGCTGCACAGGCTCAGCTCCTCCCAGCTAAGTGACTCATCTGCTGCATTCCAATTCAGCTTCTATGGAGAAGGACTATGATTCCAGTTTTCTTCAGAAGTCACATTTTCTCCCCAGGCAAGGCCAGAGTTACAGACCACCATCCTCTCCACCCTTTCCGCACTTCAGGCCTTGGGATCTGCACAGCAGTGTTCAAAGTGCCACGTGGGCACCTCTTCTTCAGGGAAAGTAGTTCCCTTCACCCCTTGCCTCACACTTCTTGCCCTTGTACCTACCAAAATAACCCTGAACTCTGGGAACCCAACACATTTTCCATATTGATATCAATAAGTAAGGCAGACAGAGCCATAGAAATCCATCCCAGATTTCTCAAAGTCTGAAGAAAATGCTGGCATAGGAAATAGTAAAACAAAGGTGTGGAATCTCAGACGCCATCTGCTTAGGAATAGCTACCCCCCCCCCCCAAATAGAATCTGAACAGCTGAAAGACACACCCTCCAACCGCTGACTGGAAAGAAGAAAGCTGGGTAAGAAAACAGGGAAGTTTGCCTAACAAGTTAGTAAAATCAAGACAGAGCATCAAGAACTGTGACAAAAACAACTGCCTAGGAGGAGCCAGTTCCCACTGCTGACTTCCAAAAGTACAAGCAAGTTCAAGAAAGGACTAGTCTGGAGTTAAGTTCACACAGAAAGAAGTAAAAGGCAAAAACAAAGCTACGCAAGTCTTTCTAGAAAGGAATGTCTCTTTCTGGTTTTTGCCCAGCAAGACAGAACTAACTTTTAACCATGAATTAACCAAAGAGGTAAAAATCTCAGATTCATATGGTCACTTTGGACTAAAAGAATAATTTAAAAACTGTAGTAAAGCAAAAGCTTTTTCAACTAATTTTATTCAATTTACCAATGAAATTCTATTGTAAACTCTGTTTAAAGAAATCAGGTAGGGGTGGGGGATGTAGCCAAGTTGGAAGAGTGCTTGCCTTGAAAGCAAAAGGCCCTGGGTTCAACCCCAGCACAAAAAAAAAAAAAAAAAAAAAGATTCAGCTAAAAGGTTTTGCAAATATAATAATGTTGTGTACTTCCAATGAGAAAAATAAGCTTTGTAATCTGGGAAGATATTTTTCACAAGCCTGTGAAACTTCAGAAATGGTAAAGACCTTACACATAAAAAGAAAAAAGAAAAAAAAAAAGATTTTCAGCAGGGTGTTGTGGCATATACCTATAATCCCAGCTTCTTGGGAAGCTGAGACAGGAGAATTCAAGTTCAAGACCAGCCTCAGCAATTCAGCAAGATCCTGTCTCAAAATTAAATTTTTAAAAGGAAGGATGTAGCTCAGTGGTAGAGTGGTACTTGCCAAGCATGGGTACAATCTCTAGTACTGCAAAAAAACAAAATAAAAAGTGGTTTCAGTCCTAAAATTCACATAAAAGCACAAACAAATTCAAATAGCCAAAGCAATCTTGAGCTAAAATGTTGAAGCTGGAAGCATCATAATACCTGATTTTGAAACATACCACAGATCCATAGTAACAAAAACAGCACCGCTTTGCACAACGACAGACACATAGGCCAATGGAATAGAAGAGAGGACCCAGAAATAAATCCATGCATCTTCAGCCAACTGATTCTTGACAAAGGTGCCAAATGTATACGTAAAAGAAAGGACAGACTCTTCAACAAGAGTGCTTAAAAAACAGGATATCCACATGTAGAAAACGCAAATTTGATTTCTATCTCTTACCCTGTCAAAAAATCAACTCAAAGCTGGGCACAGAGGCACACACCTGCAATCCCAACAGTTTGGGAGGCTGAAGCAGGAGGATCACAAGTTCAAAGTCAGTCTCAGTATCTTAATAAGACCCTGTCTCAAAATAAAAAAATTTGAAAAAGGGGCTAGGGATGTGGCTCAGAAGTTAAATGCCCCTGGGTTCAACCCCTGGTAAACACACCACCCATCCACCCCAACTCAAAATGGATCAAAGACCTGAAACTATGAAACCACTAAAGAAAGAGGGGAAACACAGATATTGTCACAGGAAACAATTTCCTGGCGAAGATGCTAAAAGTATGGAAAACAAAACCAGATAAATGGAATTATATCACAGCAAAGCAAGGAACAAAGTGAAGAGACAAACTATAGAATGGGGGAAGCTTCACCATGTATTCATCTGACCTGATTAATATCCAGAATATATAAAGAACTCAAAAAACGTAACAAGAAATATAAATAATCCCATTTAAAGAGAGACAAATGATCTGAATAAATTCTTCTCAAAAGAAGAAATACAGCTAGGCATGGTGGCACATGCCTGTAATCCCAACGACTCAGGAGGCTGAGACCAGAAAATCACAGGTTCAAGGACAGCCTCAGCAATTCAGTGAGACTATAACCAACTGAGCAAGATCCTGCTTCAAAATAAAATAATAAAAAGGGATGTGAATGAGCTCCATGGTAAAGTACATATGGTCACTTTGGACCCAGTACCAAAGCAAAACAAAGCAAGAAATAAATATAAGGGGCTAATAAATTAATGAAAAAAATGCCCCAAGATCTTCAGCCATCAGAGATATGCAAATTGGAACTACAATGAGATTCCATCTTACCCTAGTAGAATGGCTATTACCAAATAAGGAAAAAACTTTTTCTATAATAAAAAATAACAAATGAGTGGTAAGGTTGTGGAGAAAAAGAAGCCTTTTCATACTATTGGTGGGAATGTAAATTAGAGTGGTCACTATGGAAAATAGTATAGAAGTTCTTCAAAAAACTAAAATGAGAACATATGATGCAGCTATCCCTCCTGGGTATAAAGTCAAAGGAAATGAAGTCAGCACATAAAAGATACTTGTGTGTCTGTGTTTATTGAAGCACTATTCACAATAGCCAAGATATGGAATCAACTTAGGTGCCCATTAGCAGATGAATGGATAAAGAAAATAAGATACACATACAGAATGATACCTACAGATACATATGGATATATAGGAAAAATATTATCCATCCATAAAAAAGAATTAAATCTTGCCATCTGTAAGAAAATGGATGTAACTAGAGGACCTCATGTTCAGCAAAATTAGCCAGACACAAAAAGACAAGTATCACTTTCTCTCTCAACTGTGGAAACAGAAAAGAAAGATGACCTAAAAGTACAAGAGGAACTATCAGGGACTGGGAAGAGGGCTGGGAATAGGGAGATGAGGGTAGAAGTGTGGATGGACATGATCCATGCATGTATGGAAATATCAGTGAATTCCACTAATTTGTACAATTAATATATATTAAAAATTACATTTTAAAAAGATGTCGTTAAGAGCATACTTTAGAAAACCATAATACTGACAAAAAGAAAAAGGCTTGCAATCTAAACTCTGATAGCTTTGCTTTGACAGTTGAATTAAAAAACAATAGAAGAATTGAAAAAAAAAAAGGTTTCTAAAATTCTTTTACATCTACATGTATATATTTTTTCAGTCCTTCCAAGTCTGTGACAGGTGAATAAGAGAGAAGTTAAGGAAGAATAGGGATCTTTAAAGTTTATGTACACTCAATTGCTTTATTTTATGGATAGTGGGATCAAAGTTAAAAATGCTGAGTGAGATGTTACTGATCACAGCCAAGCTAGACCTGGAATTTTAATCTGCTGAATCAGGTTCAACTTTAAGGTTTTTTGTTTTGCTTTGTTTTGTTGTTGTTGTATTTTCACTTGCTACTGCACCAGAGGTCTTCTCAATGTAAAGGCTTAAAAAATCAGGCAAGAGCAACCTAAGTCTCCCTCAAAGCTCAGATTCTTATGGTCAGGGTGAACAGAGTGGGAACACAGATTTCAACCACATCTCAGTAGGTTATCTAATTCTGATTTGTCACCATGAAAAAGGAAAGCCACAATCACACTCTCCAAAACTAAGTGTTAAATTTTCTAGAAATCTTCTCTATAACACCCACACAACAGCTCTTGGTCAGAATGCTTTGTTTTAATTCTTTTGGATGAAAATCAAAAGCAATTTCTTCCTTTACCCATCTTGAGTTGACCCAGAGGGGATAAACAAACACAAATCTCACAATTACCATCAAAGACCCAACAGGTATGAGAGCTATTTGGTCACCATCATTTTCCAGGCACACTAACCTCACTTTTTCCAAACATTCCTCAAAGCCTTACCCAGATACCCTCCAAGCTGCAGAACCAGGTACACTTACAAATCACTTCTTCAAGCCTCAGTATCCTCACCTGCAACACAAACTGATGGTCCTCTTCTTCCTCTTGTCCTAGAACTCCAAGTCCTACCGAAGTCTTCCTCCTTTGAAGAAGGAGTGATCTGTAGCCCCTCTGTACATTAACCCTGGATTAACATGTTCCTGTATAAACGTGTCTTACGCCCCTCTTCTCAAAGATTTAGGCTATATCTGTTACAACACAGGAGAAATTCCAACACTTGAATTTTGTATGAGCAGTCTGGAATTGTTTCATTACTTTTTCTGTAAATGACACTGCATGCTTCCTAGTACAATATCAGTGTCCTTAGCTCTGAGCCTTTTGAGACTCTATCTGTTAGAAATGAATGTGCATTTAAAACCCTTTTGCAAACTTAATGCATTCCTGACAATTATCTATAGGGCTTTTAAAAAATTACAACATGGAAAAAATTCAAAGGAAAATAAATCTCACTCCCACATCCAATCCCCCATTCTCTCAGAACACTTCCCAGGCCACTACTATTACTAGTTTGTAACATATCCTGCCTGCAAGTAATTTTGTATGCATCCTCCTCCTACCTCTCAGTTTTGTCTTTTTATATAATGGGAACATATTATACAATACCAGGATCCATGCTTTTTTGTCCTCTCCCCCACCTTATTAACTCTATATCCTGGAGATCATTCCATACTGGCCTATACAAATCGATATAATCATTTTTGTTTAGTTTTGTTTTTCCTGTCTGCATCTTAGACACTAACTGACTAGGGTACAAAACCCAGCTGTGTGGGCTTGGACAAGTCTCATCCTCTGCAGTCTAACCTGAACACTCAGAGTCAAGGCATCTTCTAAAAGATATGAGATACTATCTATCCACATAGAGCCAGGCATGCAGGGATGTTCAATGACTGTTAGTCACTAACCTTCCTCTCCCTTGGTGGGCTCCTCATGGAGCCTGGGCTTTCACGGACCTATGGAATCAGACCAACACAAGTTCAAATCCCATTCTCAGATTTCTTTTAACAGAGACATGGTGTTGCACAGAGTGTGGGCAAATGTATTCTTTTATTAGGTCATTTTCCTAATATTGGACACTTAGGTAATATTAAGTCTCTGTGATGACAACTCGAAGTTCAGCTCATTTGTAGAAGTTGCTGATCTAATAACTTTCTGGACCAACTCAGAGGTTGAGGCTTAGTTATGAAATCCCTGATGCAGAGTCCTGGCTTTTGTGTATCCCTCAGTCAACAATTCTGCTTCCCCTCTATGAGCCCTTCAGGCTTTGCCCTTTCATTGTGTTCTCTGTTTTTATTGTCTGCTTGAAAAAATGCACTCAGGTAGGGCTAGTGACCAATTACTTCAAATGGGGGTCTGGGTATACAGTATAGAGGCAGAGCACTTGCCCAGCATATGTGAGGCCCCAAGTTCAATCCCCAGTGCCAGAAAAAAAAAAAAAATTGGGGTTGGGGAATACCACTACTTTACACAGAAGATCTAATAAGTAATTATGTGAACTTTAAAATTGCCACACAGTCTCCTCACTATTAAGAATACACTAAGCCAGTTGGTCTGGGTTTGGGGGTCCACAGAGGGCATTCCTGAAGTGTGAAAGAATGCACTGTGACAAGTTTGCTGCTTCCAATTCCTAGTCACGGAAAATCCCAAAGGGCTGGAGAGCAATGAGCATTTGGAGTGAGGAGGAGGGGAAAGTAGTGACAGAAAGTAGAAAAGCAGTTACCAAGAGGGGAGGGGAGTCAGTGTTCAGTGGGCCTTGAGTTTCAGTGTTACAGGTGAAAATGTTCTGGTGATCTGTGGTATGTCAATGTGAATATCTTTAATGCTACTGAATTTACACTTAAAATGGTGGCTATAGTGAAATCAATTTTTTTACCATCTTTTTAAAAAAATAGCTTGGACTAGAGGCTATGTTGAAAAGTAGGAATCCAGTAAGGAAGAAAACCCCTAAATGTGTTCATAATATGCCTCCAACAGTGGCCCTGACTGCTAAGATCTGCAGGTGGGCAGGGAAAAAGAACCTGCAGGCCAAGTATGCTTGGGCTTGCCTGCTTCCTAAATTTCCTATTCATACCAAATCCACTAGAATAAAGTGAAGCTACCCATTTTCTTCCCAAGCCCCATGCACTGCACTTGAATGGCCTCTCCCCACCCCTCACTCTCAATATCCCACAGCTCCTTAACATAATCCTATTATCCTTTGTATATAAAGTGGACACTAATATTATAAATATGATTCAAACACTGACAGGTGGATTTTCACACCTTTTCATATTGTATATAGAATGAAATCCTTCTATTTTAGGAGAAGGGAACTAAAGTATATGTACCAAGCTCCTTCAAAAGTCTGACAGGATGTTTAGCTCTTTTCAAACACCATTCCCGTGTAGATGACTCCTGAGGCAGGGGGAATATCCCCATTTAACAGATGAAGAAATTGAGGCTCAGTTTGGCTAAGTGCCTTTATTATGCTACATATTTAATACATGTACTACTGAAGCTGAACACAGGTTTTCCAGATCCACACTGCCTTGATCTGACACACCAGTCTCTTCACACAGCTGGCCATTCCCTCTACCTTAACAAAAAAGATCTAAATGCCACAAGCCAAGCTGAGCTTCTGCTGATTCTCACATCTGACACAATATGGCAAACAGAGGAAGTGCCCAAAATATGGTAATTACTTTCTTTTTTGCTCCAGGAAAGAAATCTTTTTATTTCATAAAATATACAAACTGCTTATAGCATCAATGAATCTTCATACTATTGCTTTGGTATTTAAAGCATTCCTTGTTTAAAATATTTGGGGCAGAGAGTAATGTCAATGAATAAATCACCTTAGTGTAAAATCTTAGTGAAATATGTGGAATTCAAATTTCTAGGGATTATTTTCTTAACTATTTCTCAAAAGCCCAGAGCTACGCTGCCCCAAGTGAAATTGCCCTTCACTATATCAAAACATTTCTCTGTCTCTCCTGCTTTGGCTGCACCCACCTCAGGTCACTAACAGAAATGCTGGTCAGCTACCCCCAAGTGAATTATTAGCTATGGTGTCCAGAGCTATGTGGAGTTGGCTAAATGACCTGCAAACCACAAAGTGCCCAGGCCAAGAGTGATGGAATATTTGTAGAAGATGTACTAATAATGTTCACAGGGGACCCTGGGAAAGTCTGCTGTGAACCCCAGGGCAAGTGGCAGCATCTCTCAGCCATGTGGTGGATCAGCATTTACCCCAGCTATCAATCAGGGTTTCCAAAGAGGCAAGTCTCAGGTCAAATCTGTCCCTTAAAAAGATGTAACTGAACACACAAAGATTTTATTTATAGTGAAGTTTTCAATATCTTAAATTCTGGAAAATTCCCACAAATACCTAGATGTTTCACTTCTCTTGAAATACTGGAAGATTTGTCAAAACTGGGTCCACTCTCCTGAAAAGAAGCAACCAGCTTGACCCACCCAGTCTGCCTGCACATTGAGCACAAACCATCCTCACTCAGAAATCATTTTCACATCCCGTCAGGCACTGTGTTCATGGTCCCTTCCACAGATCCAGAATGGGAAAGCAAAATGTCATCATGTGGTGCTTTTCAACAGTCCAAAGATGCTGCTGCAATTGTTTACTTTGTGTCCATCAGTGGGATACTTTTATGATCTTAAAATGCAGCATCAGATAATCACACCATTGTTCATTCACTATGGTTGCTCTCACTCATTATTTTCCTTACAAGTAATTGTGGATTATATCTAAATATTCTGTCCTTACTGACAACTTATAGCAGAGACTCTTCTGATAAGTCTACTTGCATGAGTTGCCAAGACCTTATCAGAGAAAGGACTGTACAAATGTACACTTTTCCCATCTTCCATCTCTCTTCCTGCTTTACCCCAAACTCCACCTAAGCACTTTTGATTTGCAAGGAATGCTGGCTGCCTGCCCTGGCGCTGAACTCTGGGTGGGGCAGAAGGCTGCTGGGTGCAGAAAGCCTGACTCTGGAATGTACTTCCTCATAGAGGTGCCAAGAGCCAAACTTGGCAGATTCTAAACACAATGGCTTTTCAGCTATCAGGCATTTATTTTTTCTGATTAAGGGGTAAATAAAAGGCTTTTTAAACTTACAGAGAACTGAGATACAGTTAGGGGGAATAGTCATATTCAATAGAATAGTTGGATTGAATTACTGTAACTTCAGAAGAAATAAGAGACTGTCTTCTAAAAGGAAAGTCATTACTATAAATTAATGATACAAACTAACAAAAAGTAACAATCTCCTTTCTATCACAACTTGTTCTTTATTATATATAAATGTTAAGTGAGAGGTGAGAATGCAATGCTGATAATTCAAAAACTGCAGTTCTAAAATCTCATTTAGAAAGAACACCAACAAAATTTCACTACAAAAATTAATATCTGTCTCCTTATTTAAACTATAATTTCATTTCTGCCAAATACAGTGCAATGTCATAAAATAAACTTTTTCTGTGTTTTTAAATAAAAAGTTAAGTAACAGTGGCAAAGTAATTTACTAAGGTAACACTTTTGTTTTCCTTTAGCTAGTAAAAAAATTTAGACTTTTTTTGGAAAGGGACTGGGGATCCAACTCAGGGCTGGGTTTTCTGCATGTTAGGCAAAAGCACTACCAATGAGCTCCATTTCTAGTCCAGTCAAAAAAAAAAAAAATTCACAAATGAGAGAGCCATTATTCATTCTCTGCCCAGCTACCCACAAATAAGTTCCAGGAAAAGGAAGTTTCTGAGTGAAGGGCTATTCTGAAACAGCAAGTGCAGGAGGAAGATGGGACCAGGCAGATTGGCAGGTGAATCTCTTTAGGTAGGCTGGACCCTGGGCCCAAGAGGATCCCAAACTGATCACAGACCCTTCCCCTTTTACTCTCACTCAGACTAGCTTTACAAAGACTGCCCACCTTTGTGGGGCTGGTGAGGCTTGAACAAAGAGCAGGCACACAAGAAACACAGTCATGCTGGTGCAGGTGAAGATTAGAGGGCCTCTTCAAACCTTTTGCTCTGAGTCAGAAGCCCACCACAACATTGGGAGTGGGGAACGGCTCAGTTTGCCTTTCTATCAGCCAGGGTCAATTAAGACTGAATGCAGAGTGCATTTGAAATAGAAAAACAAGAAAATGCAACATTTAAAAAAATGGAAGAAAATTATCCCTACCTCACAATATCCTTCATATATGCACGATAGCAATTGCAACCCTGGATCACTGGCATTTGCTACATGGTCCTTCCCCACCCAGGATAATCACACTGTTATAGGGAGAGTCATCTAGGGGGCTGCAGAGCACAAGCCACTGAAAGAAATTCAAAGTGGAATGTGCTTACAGCAGTCTTAAACACAGCACTGTATAGGGCACTTTTTAGAATAAAAATGATGGGTATGTATCATTGTTTAAAATATGTATAATAAATAATCATGAATGCTTAAAGATATTTCTACAAGAATATTTGCTGTAGTTATACTTCTCAAATTTTGAAACAACTTAAGTAACCGATAATTAAAGATGGGTTGAATAAATTGTCACCTCTATACAGGTATCTATAAAGCAGAACATCATACAGACATTAAAAATGGTGCTTCACAAGAATATATAAAAATGTAGAACATATCCATCCATGATATATTAAAGAAGAAAATTCTGTTGTAAAACATTATCATTCCACTTTTCTAGCAAAGATATATGAATAATTAACAGGCTATAATAATACAATGCTAGAAGATGGAACTGAACATGAAAACTTTATTTTTTCTTTTTGTGAGGGAAAGTTCTAAGATTTCTAAATCTTATAAAATAACTATATATTGTGATATTAATAAAGGCATAACACATGTCACATTATTTAAAGACCCACCTGATGCTGGAAGGCTGTCCTCAGAGAAGGACACCTATTCTATGGCAGGCTCCATCTGTACCCTCATCCCCTAATGAAGAAGTGATCTGTTCTAACAGAACATGCTGCAGGGGGCTCTTTCACTGCAGAACAGAATGGAACCTGAGATCTGACCTTGTCGGCATGGATTTGAGAGCACAACATAGTCCCAAGTTGCTCTGTGAAAACTACATTTGGCTGGATCTACAAAAGTCATGAGAAAACCAAAACAAAAAGCCTTGTCCCCTAAATCCAGCTTTTAGTATTTAAGATTCCATGGAAAGAAAAAAGAAAAGATATTACAGTAGACTATATGCAAATATTTCATAAAAGCACAGGAGATGAAAAAAAAGCAACCTGCACAAGTTTATACAGATAGCACGTCTGATTCCTACATCACAAGTGGAATGAAATGTTGACTTGAGGCAGTGAATGTTTTTAATATTCTCAGTTGATCGCAGAATAATTTTATAAGGCATTCATGGTGTTTCAGAAGTAGCACAGGACTTCAAAGTTTTCTTATTAACTATAACCATAGTATAATTCATCCAAATGGGACTTCAGACTGCTCATATAAAGAGAAATACAATGTATTAAGATAAAGCATAAAACAAGGCATTAAAAGACTAGAATTTTTGGCCTAGGAATATTATGTAATTGCAGGAAAGTTCTCTAGGTAGCCTTGGTCCAACCTAGGCTTTTTTGCCTACAATTTTCAAGAGTAACTATAGAATGTGCTAGAATGTCATATCCTGAGATAGAGAGGAACTACCTCATATAGCCCAGCCCTTACTCCTGTCCCTCCTAGGAACTGTAATATATTGACTTAGGAAGAAACTGCCCAGGACAGCCTGAGCTTTTTTTCCTCTATTCCCTGGAAGCAGGATGTCCACCAAAATTTTTAACTCTAGCAAGCCATAAGACCCCTTAGGTATGTAATCCAGAGTGAGCTGCCTTTTGGGGTCCTTTAAAGTGGGGTGGAAGTAAAGCATACTCCATCAAGATTCTATCTGTCCCAGGAAACTTTACTGAGCTCTGGGGGACCAATTCACAAGGGATTCTAGTCTTCTTTTGTCCCTTGCTACCTAACTGTAAGTAATAAATCTACTCCATGTAACTTGTTATGTTTGTGTGTGTTCTGTCTCCTCGTATTCAAACTAATTGGTAACCAATGCACCTGAACTTGCTCCTTAGTTCCAAACTGTCTTTGAAATCTCAGTTTTCCTATCAGCTAAATGGTGAGTAACAATAACACTGATATGGCAAGGTAATCTACTGCAAATTTAAATCGTGTTTTATTTCTGCCCCTATAGAACCACCAGAAAAGGATTGTTTCCTCCCAGTTCAATGAAAGAAAGGGACCTACAGGCAGATTTAATTTGACTTTAGAAATGGTAAGTCGGGTGTCATTTTTACACCCAGAAATGGTGGAACAAACTCATATACTTCACAGGCTTGACATGAGGATTAAATGAAACAGTAGATGTCATGACGATTTGCCAATTTTCATATGATGTTCAGATGTTAATTACTGTAATTAAAAATTCTATTCACTTCACACAATATGGCAGAAAGACCCAGGAGACCTGGGCTCCTTCCCCAGCCCTACCTCTGTACAGCTGCTGGATCCATGTCTCCCTCACTTGTAAAATGTGAACATACTTGCCTCATTCCACCTAACAAAGTTATTGTGAGATTCAAATAAGATAGTATATGTGAAATGAATCTGGACAGAGTTAGACAAGGGTATCTTTAAGCAAGTCACAGACCTGAGTCAGCAATGTTATTTTACAGTAAAATTCTGTGGGCTTTGAGCACTAAACATATAAATTAAAACTGACTGATTAATTTTATTAAAGAAACCAAAGCTTCCAAATAACCTAAAATGTCTACCAATAGAATAGATAAATTGATAAACTCTAGAATACACACAGCCAAAAAAAATACACTTTAGTACCCACTACATGTAATGTTGATATAAAAATAATATGCACATGATTCATTTAGAACAGGCAAAGGTTCTCTCAGTAGGAAAATTATAATGGAAAGTAAGAAAATAATGATCATAAGTTAGACAGGATTTTCTCTAACTGGAGAGATGAGATGTTGAGAATATGATCAAAGAAATGCCATTAGGGATTTTGGGGGTTACTAGTTATATTAAACTTTGTGTGAACATATACACCAATACTTATGTCTATATCCATATACATGTGTGCATGTCTGTATTTCATGCACTTTCTGTATTGTATTTCATAATGAAAGAGAAACAATAACAAAAAACCCAACCAGATTTTGTACAAATTAAGTTATATCAACAGTGCTGCTTTTTTCAAAGAAGACTTTTGCAAAGAGTTTGTTTCTATTCAATGTCAATGTCAAATAACCAAATAAGTTACTGAGCTGAGATTTTATTTATAAAATAAAAGCCTTTCAAAAATAAAGTATAATCATTAAGCAGGTCAGGATGACTACTCATCTACAAGTGACTACTTATCTACAAATGAATAATTACTTATTGAATATTTCCAAGGTCAAACTAAATATTCTACAAGAAGATGACAAGCCCTGTGCGGTGGTGTACACCTATAATTCCAGTGACTTGCGAAGCTAAGGCAGGATGATTGCAAGTTTGAGACCAGCCTTAGTAATTTAGCAAACTGTCTCAAAATGAAGGCGGGGGTGGGGGGGCGCGGGCAGGTACAGTGGTACATGACTTGGAAGGCTGAGGCAGGCAGATCACAAGTTCTAGGACAGCCTCAGCAACTTAGCAAGACTGTCCCCCTTAGCAAATTAGTGAGGTCCTGTGTCATAAATAAAAATTAAAAAGGACTGGGGAAGTCAATAGTAAAGTGTCCCTGGGTTCAATCCACAGTACAAAAAAAAAAAAGGAACAAAGAAACCACCTAAGCATGTCTTGTACCACAAGCCTAAAAGAAAATGCAAGGTTACATAGATGACTCCAGGTAACATGACTTACCAACTGGCTGTGTTTGTGCTATTCTCTTAGGGTAAGTCTTGCTTCGACTTCTGGACACATTCTGATCAGGCCGAGGAAGTTGAATAGAAAGATCTCGGCTCATTTGTGAAGCTGTCCTGCCACTTGAAAATGCAACATTTTGATTAGCAAAGGTAAAAACCACACAGCTACAAAATTAAACAACAACTCATTCAAGAGACCCACAGACTTGGCTGGCCACACACACACCAAGGTTTCTAATACTGATCATTGACATATTGGTTAAGGAGGTATATTAAATTTTAGAAGGGAATTCATATTAGTAGGAAGATCTTTATGAGGGAGAAACAGGAAGAAAGGGTTTATTAAAGGAGTTAGGTTTAAGAACAATGGGCTAGACATAAAGGCTTCTGATTTCTTGAGCTCTACAACTAAATGGTAAATGATGTCAGGTGAAATGACGCAAGATCAACAATCCCACAGGGAAGCCCCCTATTGTCCTTCCATGGCAAGCTGTGAAGCATGCCTGCAGGACCACTCTGTTGTTTTGTTCTGAACCCTGACATGGCACAATTTGCCATTTATTGTGCCTACCTCACCTAACAGACTGTACACCCTGGAAGATGGAAAGCAGACCTAGAATCTGCTTCTCTAAAGACTCCATGAGGGTTCAAGAGGGTGAGCTTTCCATAGGGCTGGACAAGCCTTCTCAAGTAATTTTCCCAGGGAATTGTGTAATTTCATTTGTTAGATTTCAGTGAACAGTCATCTTACTAAAAATCAATTCCATGACTGCTGAATTTGAGCCAGGGAATGACCTTAGTTTTCATGAAGAAAAACACTGTTTAGGTTCAGAAAAAAAATGCATTTCTATATGTCTAGTTTGATTCACTATAAAGAGAGCCATCTTTGGGGAAAAAAAAGTCTTTTACTGGCCCCCAATTCTATTTGTCCTACATTTACAAAATAAATGTTGGTAAATGTCTCTCAAAGGAGATTAAACAACAATAACATGAAATTCATCTTACGTGCTTCTTTAAATATTTCCCCTTCTCACTATCCACTTTTATTAGAAATAAAGATGCCTGCAGCCAGGTGAGGAGGTGAGGTGGTGTGTGCCTATAAACCCAGCCACTCAGGAAGATTCCAAGTTTGAGGCCAATGTGGGAAACTTGGCAGACTATGTCTTAACATGAGATACAAAGGGCTGGGGATGTAGCTTAGTGATAGAGCGCTCCTGACTTCAAACCCAATACCACCAAAAAAAGAAGAGAAGACGTGGCAACATTCATTTAAAAAAAAAAAAAAAAGTAACTCCTCATCAGGCTAATTGGGACATTACCAAGAATGAGCTACTCTGAGAAATAAGATGCCAAATTCCATCCATGATAGTACTTCATGTTCAACAGTTCATGGGAACTGGAATGGAGGGGAACAAGCTGTGATAGGTGTCCTTTCACCTGAAATTTAACTATTTTTTCAAAGGTATATGAGGTAACATAAATTTTTGAAAAGGTAAAAAAAAAAAAAGAAAAAGAAATCCCACAGATAGAGCAAAATTCCATTATTAAAAATGACGTGGAGCTGGGCGTGGTGGCGCACGCCTGTAATCCCAGCACTTGGGAGGCTGAGGCAGGAAGATCACGAGTTCAAAGCCAGCCTCAGCAACTTAGTGAGGCCCTGAGCAACTCAGTGAGACCCTGTCTCTAAATAAAATACAAAATAGGGGTGGGGATGTGGCTCAGTGGTGGAGTGCCCCTGAGTTCAATCCCCAGTACCAAAAAAAAAAAAAAAAAATGACTTGGAGTATGAAGATCAGATCTACTGACACCAGACTTTCTCTGTTTCTAGAAAGATTTGGACACTGTTAGCAGAGGAAAAAAAAATATTTGCTGTGAAAATATAACCCAATATGTGAACCATTGAGACATTTTATAATGAGATTATACTTTATTATTCAATTTTACCTCTTGGTTTCTTTCTTGGGAACAAAGGAGAAATGAGAAAATCATATCACAAGATTAATAAGGCTAAGTTCCAAAAATATAAACTGATCGGCCACAGGCCGTATAGGACACAGAACTACAGCAAGTTTTCTGCCCTCTGTTAGTCATAATGGCATAGCCTGATGGCATGGGAGAAGGGACAGAACAATTAGCCTTTGGTTTGAAGAAACAAGCCCCATTGAAAGCATAGCTCTGCCTTTCTCTAGCTGTCTGGTCCTCAGCAGATTGTTTTTAAAAATCTCTGCAGTCTTGTTTTTCTCATTTATATTTCTATTTGTTCTTAGTGTGTCCTAACAGGAATAATTTTACAGGGCATTCTATTTCTTTGTAGCAGAAAGTGATGAACAAGTACATATAGAAACTGACAGTATAAAGTGATAAGAGTCTGCATGTCTGGGGACTCTATTGTGACAGGACAGAGTTCTATTTCCATGATCATCCACTTCCCTGCCTCCTCACACCCTGACCCATACTCCTTTCTGTGCTGAGTAACACTGCCAGAAGTCCTTCAGCCTCACGGTGAGCAAGAGAGAAAAGAAGGAGAGGAGAGGCACTGGGTTCAAGTTCCAGATTTCCCACTTACTTGTTAAGGGTCATTAGTTCAGTTACCTTATTTTGGGGAGCTCAAATTTCTCATCTGTATAATTGGGGATCTGATACCTCTTTTGGCAGGTCACCATATAGACTGAATAAAATAGCCCACGTGAAAGCAAGCACCTGACACTAAAGAGATTTTCAGGAGAACTTAGTCTCTTCTCTGCTTCATGGAATGTGAGATCCCATGAGGGTTCCTATAATTTAAATCCTAGGAGAAGAACATCTGGATTTCTGAGAGAGTTGGGGTTCTCAGGTCTTGTTCTTACTTCTGGAGTATTAATCTCACACAATTTACTCATTCATCAAAATCAGGAGTCTCCTATATACTTAACATCGGGTAAGGGCGAAGTTAATTTTTAAGGGACTAAGAGAAGTAGATCGCAATGTATAATAAGATATTTAATTAATTGAAAATTTAATCAATCTCCATTTCAGATTGTTGATCCCTGGTAATTAAAAGGTGGGGGGGGGGCAGGCACAGTGGAGTACACCTGTAATCCCAGTGGCTCAGGAGGCTGAGGCAGGAGTATCATAGGTTAAAAGCCAGCCTCAGCAACTTAGTGAGGCCCTAAGCAATTTAGTGAGACCCTGTCCCAAAATAAAAAATTAAAGAAAAAAAAAA
>JAJEJO010059395.1:8296-25366 GCA_020662805.1 Glaucomys volans | reverse complement strand
GACTATATGAAGCCTAAAGCTCACTGCAATTAACACTGTTGCTGCCTTTCCCGTTTCTGAGGTAAAATGTCACAGGAAACTTAGACACTTCCTTCTAAAATTGGGTTGATGTAAAAGCAGGCTGACTTGCTCATTGTAAGTGAACAGAATGTAGTGTCTTCTTAAGAACATCTGCTGAAACAAGACAGGGAAGAAATTGCATCATAGGGAAAAAACAGGATGTGTATTTTCAAATCATTCCAGATCTTTCACCCTTTTTTGTTTACCATGTATTCTACAATCTTGTGTCCTAGTATTCTAGGGACCTAGGTTCAAATCCTGACATTGCTCTATCTGTGGTCAGGACTTTTTTTTTTTTTTCTTGTGCCCGTGCTGGGGATCAAGCCCGGGATCTTACCCATGCTAAGCAAGCACTCTACCACTGAGCTATACCCCCAGCCTTACCATCTGTACAACCCTGAACAATTACTTAATGTTTCTAAGCTTCAGCTTCTTCATTGGTTTGAAACACACACACACACACACACACACACACACACACACACACACACATACAACCCCACCCCACCTTCCTCACAAGGTTACTAAAAGGATTATGTACAGTAAAAAACAGCTTAAAAAGGGATTGATAGTAAATACACTGCAGGACCTCACAGACTAATTCCCGACACAGTTTCCCTTTCTCCCTCCTATCAAAGCTGCATGATCCCTCAGTGTTCTCAGAGTGAGTCAACTCCACTCTCTTTTCTCTGCAAAACAGCTTCTCTGTTTAGGGGTGCACCTGGTACCTGAGCTGTAACTGCAGCTGCACAGGCTCAGCTCCTCCCAGCTAAGTGACTCATCTGCTGCATTCCAATTCAGCTTCTATGGAGAAGGACTATGATTCCAGTTTTCTTCAGAAGTCACATTTTCTCCCCAGGCAAGGCCAGAGTTACAGACCACCATCCTCTCCACCCTTTCCGCACTTCAGGCCTTGGGATCTGCACAGCAGTGTTCAAAGTGCCAAGTGGGCACCTCTTCTTCAGGGAAAGTAGTTCCCTTCACCCCTTGCCTCACACTTCTTGCCCTTGTACCTACCAAAATAACCCTGAACTCTGGGAACCCAACACATTTTCCATATTGATATCAATAAGTAAGGCAGACAGAGCCATAGAAATCCATCCCAGATTTCTCAAAGTCTGAAGAAAATGCTGGCATAGGAAATAGTAAAAAAAAGGTGTGGAATCTCACACGCCCTCTGCTTAGGAATAGCCCCCCCCCCCCCCCAAATAGAATCTGAACAGCTGAAAGACACACCCTCCAACCGCTGACTGGAAAGAAGAAAGCTGGGTAAGAAAACAGGGAAGTTTGTCTAACAAGTTAGTAAAATCAAGACAGAGCATCAAGAACTGTGACAAAAACAACTGCCTAGGAGGAGCCAGTTCCCACTGCTGACTTCCAAAAGTACAAGCAAGTTCAAGAAAGGACTAGTCTGGAGTTAAGTTCACACAGAAAGAAGTAAAAGGCAAAAACAAAGCTACGCAAGTCTTTCTAGAAAGGAATGTCTCTTTCTGGTTTTTGCCCAGCAAGACAGAACTAACTTTTAACCATGAATTAACCAAAGAGGTAAAAATCTCAGATTCATATGGTCACTTTGGACTAAAAGAATAATTTAAAAACTGTAGTAAAGCAAAAGCTTTTTCAACTAATTTTATTCAATTTACCAATGAAATTCTATTGTAAACTCTGTTTAAAGAAATCAGGTAGGGGTGGGGGATGTAGCCAAGTTGGAAGAGTGCTTGCCTTGAAAGCAAAAGGCCCTGGGTTCAACCCCAGCACAAAAAAAAAAAAAAAAAAAAAGATTCAGCTAAAAGGTTTTGCAAATATAATAATGTTGTGTACTTCCAATGAGAAAAATAAGCTTTGTAATCTGGGAAGATATTTTTCACAAGCCTGTGAAACTTCGGAAATGGTAAAGACCTTACACATAAAAAGAAAAAAGAAAAAAAAAAGATTTTCAGCAGGGTGTTGTGGCATATACCTATAATCCCAGCTTCTTGGGAAGCTGAGACAGGAGAATTCAAGTTCAAGACCAGCCTCAGCAATTCAGCAAGATCCTGTCTCAAAATTAAATTTTTAAAAGGAAGGATGTAGCTCAGTGGTAGAGTGGTACTTGCCAAGCATGGGTACAATCTCTAGTACTGCAAAAAAACAAAATAAAAAGTGGTTTCAGTCCTAAAATTCACATAAAAGCACAAACAAATTCAAATAGCCAAAGCAATCTTGAGCTAAAATGTTGAAGCTGGAAGCATCATAATACCTGATTTTGAAACATACCACAGATCCATAGTAACAAAAACAGCACCGCTTTGCACAACGACAGACACATAGGCCAATGGAATAGAAGAGAAGACCCAGAAATAAATCCATGCATCTTCAGCCAACTGATTCTTGACAAAGGTGCCAAATGTATACGTAAAAGAAAGGACAGACTCTTCAACAAGAGTGCTTAAAAAACAGGATATCCACATGTAGAAAACACAAATTTGATTTCTATCTCTTACCCTGTCAAAAAATCAACTCAAAGCTGGGCACAGAGGCACACACCTGCAATCCCAACAGCTTGGGAGGCTGAAGCAGGAGGATCACAAGTTCAAAGTCAGTCTCAGTATCTTAATAAGACCCTGTCTCAAAATAAAAAAATTTGCAAAAGGGGCTAGGGATGTGGCTCAGAAGTTAAATGCCCCTGGGTTCAACCCCTGGTAAACACACCACCCATCCACCCCAACTCAAAATGGATCAAAGACCTGAAACTATGAAACCACTAAAGAAAGAGGGGAAACACAGATATTGTCACAGGAAACAATTTCCTGGCGAAGATGCTAAAAGTATGGAAAACAAAACCAGATAAATGGAATTATATCACAGCAAAGCAATGAACAAAGTGAAGAGACAAACTACAGAATGGGGGAAGCTTCACCATGTATTCATCTGACCTGATTAATATCCAGAATATATAAAGAACTCAAAAAACGTAACAAGAAATATAAATAATCCCATTTAAAGAGAGACAAATGATCTGAATAAATTCTTCTCAAAAGAAGAAATACAGCTAGGCATGGTGGCACATGCCTGTAATCCCAACGACTCAGGAGACTGAGATCAGAAAGTCACAGGTTCAAGGACAGCCTCAGCAATTCAGTGAGACCATAACCAACTGAGCAAGATCCTGCTTCAAAATAAAATAATAAAAAGGGATGTGGATGAGCTCCATGGTAAAGTACATATGGTCACTTTGGACCCAGTACCAAAGCAAAACAAAGCAAGAAATAAATATAAGGGGCTAATAAATTAATGAAAAAAATGCCCCAAGATCTTCAGCCATCAGAGATATGCAAATTGGAACTACAATGAGATTCCATCTTACCCTAGTAGAATGGCTATTACCAAATAAGGAAAAAACTTTTTCTATAATAAAAAATAACAAATGAGTGGTAAGGTTGTGGAGAAAAAGAAGCCTTTTCATACTATTGGTGGGAATGTAAATTAGAGTGGTCACTATGGAAAATAGTATAGAAGTTCTTCAAAAAACTAAAATGAGAACATATGATGCAGCTATCCCTCCTGGGTATAAAGTCAAAGGAAATGAAGTCAGCACATAAAAGATACTTGTGTGTCTGTGTTTATTGAAGCACTATTCACAATAGCCAAGATATGGAATCAACTTAGGTGCCCATTAGCAGATGAATGGATAAAGAAAATAAGATACACATACAGAATGATACCTACAGATACATATGGATATATAGGAAAAATATTATCCATCCATAAAAAAGAATTAAATCTTGCCATCTGTAAGAAAATGGATGTAACTAGAGGACCTCATGTTCAGCAAAATTAGCCAGACACAAAAAGACAAGTATCACTTTCTCTCTCAACTGTGGAAACAGAAAAGAAAGATGACCTAAAAGTACAAGAGGAACTATCAGGGACTGGGAAGAGGGCTGGGAATAGGGAGATGAGGGTAGAAGTGTGGATGGACATGATCCATGCATGTATGGAAATATCAGTGAATTCCACTAATTTGTACAATTAATATATATTAAAAATTACATTTTAAAAAGATGTCGTTAAGAGCATACTTTAGAAAACCATAATACTGACAAAAAGAAAAAGGCTTGCAATCTAAACTCTGATAGCTTTGCTTTGACAGTTGAATTAAAAAACAATAGAAGAATTGAAAAAAAAAAAGGTTTCTAAAATTCTTTTACATCTACATGTATATATTTTTTCAGTCCTTCCAAGTCTGTGACAGGTGAATAAGAGAGAAGTTAAGGAAGAATAGGGATCTTTAAAGTTTATGTACACTCAATTGCTTTATTTTATGGATAGTGGGATCAAAGTTAAAAATGCTGAGTGAGATGTTACTGATCACAGCCAAGCTAGACCTGGAATTTTAATCTGCTGAATCAGGTTCAACTTTAAGGTTTTTTGTTTTGCTTTGTTTTGTTGTTGTTGTATTTTCACTTGCTACTGCACCAGAGGTCTTCTCAATGTAAAGGCTTAAAAAATCAGGCAAGAGCAACCTAAGTCTCCCTCAAAGCTCAGATTCTTATGGTCAGGGTGAACAGAGTGGGAACACAGATTTCAACCACATCTCAGTAGGTTATCTAATTCTGATTTGTCACCATGAAAAAGGAAAGCCACAATCACACTCTCCAAAACTAAGTGTTAAATTTTCTAGAAATCTTCTCTGTAACACCCACACAACAGCTCTTGGTCAGAATGCTTTGTTTTAATTCTTTTGGATGAAAATCAAAAGCAATTTCTTCCTTTACCCATCTTGAGTTGACCCAGAGGGGATAAACAAACACAAATCTCACAATTACCATCAAAGACCCAACAGGTATGAGAGCTATTTGGTCACCATCATTTTCCAGGCACACTATCCTCACTTTTTCCAAACATTCCTCAAAGCCTTACCCAGATACCCTCCAAGCTGCAGAACCAGGTACACTTACAAATCACTTCTTCAAGCCTCAGTATCCTCACCTGCAACACAAACTGATGGTCCTCTTCTTCCTCTTATCCTAGAACTCCAAGTCCTACCGAAGTCTTCCTCCTTTGAAGAAGGAGTGATCTGTAGCCCCTCTGTACATTAACCCTGGATTAACATGTTCCTGTATAAACGTGTCTTACGCCCCTCTTCTCAAAGATTTAGGCTATATCTGTTACAACACAGGAGAAATTCCAGCACTTGAATTTTGTATGAGCAGTCTGGAATTGTTTCATTACTTTTTCTGTAAATGACACTGCATGCTTCCTAGTACAATATCAGTGTCCTTAGCTCTGAGCCTTTTGAGACTCTATCTGTTAGAAATGAATGTGCATTTAAAACCCTTTTGCAAACTTAATGCATTCCTGACAATTATCTATAGGGCTTTTAAAAAATTACAACATGGAAAAAATTCAAAGGAAAATAAATCTCACTCCCACATCCAATCCCCCATTCTCTCAGAACACTTCCCAGGCCACTACTATTACTAGTTTGTAACATATCCTGCCTGCAAGTAATTTTGTATGCATCCTCCTCCTACCTCTCAGTTTTGTCTTTTTATATAATGGGAACATATTATACAATACCAGGATCCATGCTTTTTTGTCCTCTCCCCCACCTTATTAACTCTATATCCTGGAGATCATTCCATACTGGCCTATACAAATCGATATAATCATTTTTGTTTAGTTTTGTTTTTCCTGTCTGCATCTTAGACACTAACTGACTAGGGTACAAAACCCAGCTGTGTGGGCTTGGACAAGTCTCATCCTCTGCAGTCTAACCTGAACACTCAGAGTCAAGGCATCTTCTAAAAGATATGAGATACTATCTATCCACATAGAGCCAGGCATGCAGGGATGTTCAATGACTGTTAGTCACTAACCTTCCTCTCCCTTGGTGGGCTCCTCATGGAGCCTGGGCTTTCACGGACCTATGGAATCAGACCAACACAAGTTCAAATCCCATTCTCAGATTTCTTTTAACAGAGACATGGTGTTGCACAGAGTGTGGGCAAATGTATTCTTTTATTAGGTCATTTTCCTAATATTGGACACTTAGGTAATATCAAGTCTCTGTGATGACAACTCGAAGTTCAGCTCATTTGTAGAAGTTGCTGATCTAATAACTTTCTGGACCAACTCAGAGGTTGAGGCTTAGTTATGAAATCCCTGATGCAGAGTCCTGGCTTTTGTGTATCCCTCAGTCAACAATTCTGCTTCCCCTCTATGAGCCCTTCAGGCTTTGCCCTTTCATTGTGTTCTCTGTTTTTATTGTCTGCTTGAAAAAATGCACTCAGGTAGGGCTAGTGACCAATTACTTCAAATGGGGGTCTGGGTATACAGTATAGAGGCAGAGCACTTGCCCAGCATATGTGAGGCCCCAAGTTCAATCCCCAGTGCCAGAAAAAAAAAAAAAATTGGGGTTGGGGAATACCACTACTTTACACAGAAGATCTAATAAGTAATTATGTGAACTTTAAAATTGCCACAGTCTCCTCACTATTAAGAATACACTGAGCCAGTTGGTCTGGGTTTGGGGGTCCACAGAGGGCATTCCTGAAGTGTGAAAGAATGCACTGTGACAAGTTTGCTGCTTCCAATTCCTAGTCACGGAAAATCCCAAAGGGCTGGAGAGCAATGAGCATTTGGAGTGAGGAGGAGGGGAAAGTAGTGACAGAAAGTAGAAAAGCAGTTACCAAGAGGGGAGGGGAGTCAGTGTTCAGTGGGCCTTGAGTTTCAGTGTTACAGGTGAAAATGTTCTGGTGATCTGTGGTATGTCAATGTGAATATCTTTAATGCTACTGAATTTACACTTAAAATGGTGGCTATAGTGAAATCAATTTTTTTACCATCTTTTTAAAAAAATAGCTTGGACCAGAGGCTATGTTGAAAAGTAGGAATCCAGTAAGGAAGAAAACCCCTAAATGTGTTCATAATATGCCTCCAACAGTGGCCCTGACTGCTAAGATCTGCAGGTGGGCAGGGAAAAAGAACCTGCAGGCCAAGTATGCTTGGGCTTGCCTGCTTCCTAAATTTCCTATTCATACCAAATCCACTAGAATAAAGTGAAGCTACCCATTTTCTTCCCAAGCCCCACGCACTGCACTTGAATGGCCTCTCCCCACCCCTCACTCTCAATATCCCACAGCTCCTTAACATAATCCTATTATCCTTTGTATATAAAGTGGACACTAATATTATAAATATGATTCAAACACTGACAGGTGGATTTTCACACCTTTTCATATTGTATATAGAATGAAATCCTTCTATTTTAGGAGAAGGGAACTAAAGTATATGTACCAAGCTCCTTCAAAAGTCTGACAGGATGTTTAGCTCTTTTCAAACACCATTCCCGTGTAGATGACTCCTGAGGCAGGGGGAATATCCCCATTTAACGGATGAAGAAATTGAGGCTCAGTTTGGCTAAGTGCCTTTATTATGCTACATATTTAATACATGTACTACTGAAGCTGAACACAGGTTTTCCAGATCCACACTGCCTTGATCTGACACACCAGTCTCTTCACACAGCTGGCCATTCCCTCTACCTTAACAAAAAAGATCTAAATGCCACAAGCCAAGCTGAGTTTCTGCTGATTCTCACATCTGACACAATATGGCAAACAGAGGAAGTGCCCAAAATATGGTAATTACTTTCTTTTTTGCTCCAGGAAAGAAATCTTTTTATTTCATAAAATATACAAACTGCTTATAGCATCAATGAATCTTCATACTATTGCTTTGGTATTTAAAGCATTCCTTGTTTAAAATATTTGGGGCAGAGAGTAATGTCAATGAATAAATCACCTTAGTGTAAAATCTTAGTGAAATATGTGGAATTCAAATTTCTAGGGATTATTTTCTTAACTATTTCTCAAAAGCCCAGAGCTATGCTGCCCCAAGTGAAATTGCCCTTCACTATATCAAAACATTTCTCTGTCTCTCCTGCTTTGGCTGCACCCACCTCAGGTCACTAACAGAAATGCTGGTCAGCTACCCCCAAGTGAATTATTAGCTATGGTGTCCAGAGCTATGTGGAGTTGGCTAAATGACCTGCAAACCACAAAGTGCCCAGGCCAAGAGTGATGGAATATTTGTAGAAGATGTACTAATAATGTTCACAGGGGACCCTGGGAAAGTCTGCTGTGAACCCCAGGGCAAGTGGCAGCATCTCTCAGCCATGTGGTGGATCAGCATTTACCCCAGCTATCAATCAGGGTTTCCAAAGAGGCAAGTCTTAGGTCAAATCTGTCCCTTAAAAAGATGTAACTGAACACACAAAGATTTTATTTATAGTGAAGTTTTCAATATCTTAAATTCTGGAAAATTCCCACAAATACCTAGATGTTTCACTTCTCTTGAAATACTGGAAGATTTGTCAAAACTGGGTCCACTCTCCTGAAAAGAAGCAACCAGCTTGACCCACCCAGTCTGCCTGCACATTGAGCACAAACCATCCTCACTCAGAAATCATTTTCACATCCCGTCAGACACTGTGTTCATGGTCCCTTCCACAGATCCAGAATGGGAAAGCAAAATGTCATCATGTGGTGCTTTTCAACAGTCCAAAGATGCTGCTGCAATTGTTTACTTTGTGTCCATCAGTGGGATACTTTTATGATCTTAAAATGCAGCATCAGATAATCACACCATTGTTCATTCACTATGGTTGCTCTCACTCATTATTTTCCTTACAGGTAATTGTGGATTATATCTAAATATTCTGTCCTTACTGACAACTTATAGCAGAGACTCTTCTGATAAGTCTACTTGCATGAGTTGCCAAGACCTTATCAGAGAAAGGACTGTACAAATGTACACTTTTCCCATCTTCCATCTCTCTTCCTGCTTTACCCCAAACTCCACCTAAGCACTTTTGATTTGCAAGGAATGCTGGCTGCCTGCCCTGGCGCTGAACTCTGGGTGGGGCAGAAGGCTGCTGGGTGCAGAAAGCCTGACTCTGGAATGTACTTCCTCATAGAGGTGCCAAGACCCAAACTTGGCAGATTCTAAACACAATGGCTTTTCAGCTATCAGGCATTTATTTTTTCTGATTAAGGGGTAAATAGAAGGCTTTTTAAACTTACAGAGAACTGAGGTACGGTTAGGGGGAATAGTCATATTCAATAGAATGGTTGGATTGAATTACTGTAACTTCAGAAGAAATAAGAGACTGTCTTCTAAAAGGAAAGTCATTACTATAAATTAATGATACAAACTAACAAAAAGTAACAATCTCCTTTCTATCACAACTTGTTCTTTATTATACATAAATGTTAAGTGAGAGGTGAGAATGCAATGCTGATAATTCAAAAACTGCAGTTCTAAAATCTCATTTAGAAAGAACACCAACAAAACTTCACTACAAAAATTAATATCTGTCTCCTTATTTAAACTATAATTTCATTTCTGCCAAATACAGTGCAATGTCATAAAATAAACTTTTTCTGTGTTTTTAAATAAAAAGTTAAGTAACAGTGGCAAAGTAATTTACTAAGGTAACACTTTTGTTTTCCTTTAGCTAGTAAAAAAATTTAGACTTTTTTTGGAAAGGGACTGGGGATCCAACTCAGGGCTGGGTTTTCTGCATGTTAGGCAAAAGCACTACCAATGAGCTCCATTTCTAGTCCAGTCAAAAAAAAAAAAAATTCACAAATGAGAGAGCCATTATTCATTCTCTGCCCAGCTACCCACAAATAAGTTCCAGGAAAAGGAAGTTTCTGAGTGAAGGGCTATTCTGAAACAGCAAGTGCAGGAGGAAGATGGGACCAGGCAGATTGGCAGGTGAATCTCTTTAGGTAGGCTGGACCCTGGGCCCAAGAGGATCCCAAACTGATCACAGACCCTTCCCCTTTTACTCTCACTCAGACTAGCTTTACAAAGACTGCCCACCTTTGTGGGGCTGGTGAGGCTTGAACAAAGAGCAGGCACACAAGAAACACAGTCATGCTGGTGCAGGTGAAGATTAGAGGGCCTCTTCAAACCTTTTGCTCTGAGTCAGAAGCCCACCACAACATTGGGAGTGGGGAACGGCTCAGTTTGCCTTTCTATCAGCCAGGGTCAATTAAGACTGAATGCAGAGTGCATTTGAAATAGAAAAACAAGAAAATGCAACATTTAAAAAAATGGAAGAAAATTATCCCTACCTCACAATATCCTTCATATATGCACGATAGCAACTGCAACCCTGGATCACTGGCATTTGCTACATGGTCCTTCCCCACCCAGGATAATCACACTGTTATAGGGAGAGTCATCTAGGGGGCTGCAGAGCACAAGCCACTGAAAGAAATTCAAAGTGGAATGTGCTTACAGCAGTCTTAAACACAGCACTGTATAGGGCACTTTTTAGAATAAAAATGATGGGTATGTATCATTGTTTAAAATATGTATAATAAATAATCATGAATGCTTAAAGATATTTCTACAAGAATATTTGCTGTAGTTATACTTCTCAAATTTTGAAACAACTTAAGTAACCGATAATTAAAGATGGGTTGAATAAATTGTCACCTCTATACAGGTATCTATAAAGCAGAACATCATACAGACATTAAAAATGGTGCTTCACAAGAATATATAAAAATGTAGAACATATCCATCCATGATATATTAAAGAAGAAAATTCTGTTGTAAAACATTATCATTCCACTTTTCTAGCAAAGATATATGAATAATTAACAGGCTATAATAATACAATGCTAGAAGATGGAACTGAACATGAAAACTTTATTTTTTCTTTTTGTGAGGGAAAGTTCTAAGAATTTCTAAATCTTATAAAATAACTATATATTGTGATGTTAATAAAGGCATAACACATGTCACATTATTTAAAGACCCACCTGATGCTGGAAGGCTGTCCTCAGAGAAGGACACCTATTCTATGGCAGGCTCCATCTGTACCCTCATCCCCTAATGAAGAAGTGATCTGTTCTAACAGAACATGCTGCAGGGGGCTCTTTCACTGCAGAACAGAATGGAACCTGAGATCTGACCTTGTCCGCATGGATTTGAGAGCACAACATAGTCCCAAGTTGCTCTGTGAAAACTACATTTGGCTGGATCTACAAAAGCCTGAGAAAAACAAAAACAAAAAGCCTTGTCCCCTAAATCCAGCTTTTAGTATTTAAGATTCCATGGAAAGAAAAAAGAAAAGATATTACAGTAGACTATATGCAAATATTTCATAAAAGCACAGGAGATGAAAAAAAAGCAACCTGCACAAGTTTATACAGATAGCATGTCTGATTCCTACATCACAAGTGGAATGAAATGTTGACTTGAGGCAGTGAATGTTTTTAATATTCTCAGTTGATCGCAGAATAATTTTATAAGGCATTCATGGTGTTTCAGAAGTAGCACAGGACTTCAAAGTTTTCTTATTAACTATAACCATAGTATAATTCATCCAAATGGGACTTCAGACTGCTCATATAAAGAGAAATACAATGTATTAAGATAAAGCATAAAACAAGGCATTAAAAGACTAGAATTTTTGGCCTAGGAATATTATGTAATTGCAGGAAAGTTCTCTAGGTAGCCTTGGTCCAACCTAGGCTTTTTTGCCTACAATTTTCAAGAGTAACTATAGAATGTGCTAGAATGTCATATCCTGAGATAGAGAGGAACTACCTCATATAGCCCAGCCCTTACTCCTGTCCCTCCTAGGAACTGTAATATATTGACTTAGGAAGAAACTGCCCAGGACAGCCTGAGCTTTTTTTCCTCTATTCCCTGGAAGCAGGATGTCCACCAAAATTTTTAACTCTAGCAAGCCATAAGACCCCTTAGGTATGTAATCCAGAATGAGCTGCCTTTTGGGGTCCTTTAAAGTGGGGTGGAAGTAAAGCATACTCCATCAAGATTCTATCTGTCCCAGGAAACTTTACTGAGCTCTGGGGGACCAATTCACAAGGGATTCTAGTCTTCTTTTGTCCCTTGCTACCTAACTGTAAGTAATAAATCTACTCCATGTAACTTGTTATGTTTGTGTGTGTTCTGTCTCTCATATTCAAACTAATTGGTAACCAATGCACCTGAACTTGCTCCTTAGTTCCAAACTGTCTTTGAAATCTCAGTTTTCCTATCAGCTAAATGGTGAGTAACAATAACACTGATATGGCAAGGTAATCTACTGCAAATTTAAATCTTGTTTTATTTCTGCCCCTATAGAACCACCAGAAAAGGATTGTTTCCTCCCAGTTCAATGAAAGAAAGGGACCTACAGGCAGATTTAATTTGACTTTAGAAATGGTAAGTCGGGTGTCATTTTTACACCCAGAAATGGTGGAACAAACTCATATACTTCACAGGCTTGACATGAGGATTAAATGAAACAGTAGATGTCATGACGATTTGCCAATTTTCATATGATGTTCAGATGTTAATTACTGTAATTAAAAATTCTATTCACTTCACACAATATGGCAGAAAGACCCAGGAGACCTGGGCTCCTTCCCCAGCCCTACCTCTGTACAGCTGCTGGATCCATGTCTCCCTCACTTGTAAAATGTGAACATACTTGCCTCATTCCACCTAACAAAGTTATTGTGAGATTCAAATAAGATAGTATATGTGAAATGAATCTGGACAGAGTTAGACAAGGGTATCTTTAAGCAAGTCACAGACCTGAGTCAGCAATGTTATTTTACAGTAAAATTCTGTGGGCTTTGAGCACTAAACATATAAATTAAAACTGACTGATTAATTTTATTAAAGAAACCAAAGCTTCCAAATAACCTAAAATGTCTACCAATAGAATAGATAAATTGATAAACTCTAGAATACACACAGCCAAAAAAAATACACTTTAGTACCCACTACATGTAATGTTGATATAAAAATAATATGCACATGATTCATTTAGAACAGGCAAAGATTCTCTCAGTAGGAAAATTATAATGGAAAGTAAGAAAATAATGATCATAAGTTAGACAGGATTTTCTCTAACTGGAGAGATGAGATGTTGAGAATATGATCAAAGAAATGCCATTAGGGATTTTGGGGGTTACTAGTTATATTAAACTTTGTGTGAACATATACACCAATACTTATGTCTATATCCATATACATGTGTGCATGTCTGTATTTCATGCACTTTCTGTATTGTATTTCATAATGAAAGAGAAACAATAACAAAAAACCCAACCAGATTTTGTACAAATTAAGTTATATCAACAGTGCTGCTTTTTTCAAAGAAGACTTTTGCAAAGAGTTTGTTTCTATTCAATGTCAATGTCAAATAACCAAATAAGTTACTGAGCTGAGATTTTATTTATAAAATAAAAGCCTTTCAAAAATAAAGTATAATCATTAAGCAGGTCAGGATGACTACTTATCTACAAGTGACTACTTATCTACAAATGAATAATTACTTATTGAATATTTCCAAGGTCAAACTAAATATTCTACAAGAAGATGACAAGCCCTGTGCGGTGGTGTACACCTATAATTCCAGTGACTTGCGAAGTTAAGGCAGGATGATTGCAAGTTTGAGACCAGCCTTAGTAATTTAGCAAACTGTCTCAAAATGAAGGCGGGGGTGGGGGGGCGCGGGCAGGTACAGTGGTACATGACTTGGAAGGCTGAGGCAGGCAGATCACAAGTTCTAGGACAGCCTCAGCAACTTAGCAAGACTGTCCCCCTTAGCAAATTAGTGAGGTCCTGTGTCATAAATAAAAATTAAAAAGGACTGGGGAAGTCAATAGTAAAGTGTCCCTGGGTTCAATCCACAGTACAAAAAAAAAAAGGAACAAAGAAACCACCTAAGCATGTCTTGTACCACAAGCCTAAAAGAAAATGCAAGGTTACATAGATGACTCCAGGTAACATGACTTACCAACTGGCTGTGTTTGTGCTATTCTCTTAGGGTAAGTCTTGCTTCGACTTCTGGACACATTCTGATCAGGCCGAGGAAGTTGAATAGAAAGATCTCGGCTCATTTGTGAAGCTGTCCTGCCACTTGAAAATGCAACATTTTGATTAGCAAAGGTAAAAACCACACAGCTACAAAATTAAACAACAACTCATTCAAGAGACCCACAGACTTGGCTGGCCACACACACACCAAGGTTTCTAATACTGATCATTGACATATTGGTTAAGGAGGTACATTAAATTTTAGAAGGGAATTCATATTAGTAGGAAGATCTTTATGAGGGAGAAACAGGAAGAAAGGGTTTATTAAAGGAGTTAGGTTTAAGAACAATGGGCTAGACATAAAGGCTTCTGATTTCTTGAGCTCTACAACTAAATGGTAAATGATGTCAGGTGAAATGACGCAAGATCAACAATCCCACAGGGAAGCCCCCTATTGTCCTTCCATGGCAAGCTGTGAAGCATGCCTGCAGGACCACTCTGTTGTTTTGTTCTGAACCCTGACATGGCACAATTTGCCATTTATTGTGCCTACCTCACCTAACAGACTGTACACCCTGGAAGATGGAAAGCAGACCTAGAATCTGCTTCTCTAAAGACTCCATGAGGGTTCAAGAGGGCGAGCTTTCCATAGGGCTGGACAAGCCTTCTCAAGTAATTTTCCCAGGGAATTGTGTAATTTCATTTGTTAGATTTCAGTGAACAGTCATCTTACTAAAAATCAATTCCACGACGGCTGAATTTGAGCCAGGGAATGACCTTAGTTTTCATGAAGAAAAACACTGTTTAGGTTCAGAAAAAAAAATGCATTTCTATATGTCTAGTTTGATTCACTATAAGGAGAGCCATCTTTGGGAAGAAAAAAGTCTTTTACTGGCCCCCAATTCTATTTGTCCTACATTTACAAAATAAATATTGGTAAATGTCTCTCAAAGGAGATTAAACAACAATAACATGAAATTCATCTTACGTGCTTCTTTAAATATTTCCCCTTCTCACTATCCACTTTTATTAGAAATAAAGATGCCTGCAGCCAGGTGAGGAGGTGAGGTGGTGTGTGCCTATAAACCCAGCTACTCAGGAAGATTCCAAGTTTGAGGCCAATGTGGGAAACTTGGCAGACTATGTCTTAACATGAGATACAAAGGGCTGGGGATGTAGCTTAGTGATAGAGCGCTCCTGACTTCAAACCCAATACCACCAAAAAAAGAAGAGAAGACGTGGCAACATTCATTTAAAAAAAAAAAAAAAAGTAACTCCTCATCAGGCTAATTGGGACATTACCAAGAATGAGCTACTCTGAGAAATAAGATGCCAAATTCCATCCATGATAGTACTTCATGTTCAACAGTTCATGGGAACTGGAATGGAGGGGAACAAGCTGTGATAGGTGTCCTTTCACCTGAAATTTAACTATTTTTTCAAAGGTATATGAGGTAACATAAATTTTTGAAAAGGTAAAAAAAAAAAAAGAAAAAGAAATCCCACAGATAGAGCAAAATTCCATTATTAAAAATGACGTGGAGCTGGGCGTGGTGGCGCACGCCTGTAATCCCAGCACTTGGGAGGCTGAGGCAGGAAGATCACGAGTTCAAAGCCAGCCTCAGCAACTTAGTGAGGCCCTGAGCAACTCAGTGAGACCCTGTCTCTAAATAAAATACAAAATAGGGGTGGGGATGTGGCTCAGTGGTGGAGTGCCCCTGAGTTCAATCCCCAGTACCAAAAAAAAAAAAAAAAAATGACTTGGAGTATGAAGATCAGATCTACTGACACCAGACTTTCTCTGTTTCTAGAAAGATTTGGACACTGTTAGCAGAGGAAAAAAAAATATTTGCTGTGAAAATATAACCCAATATGTGAACCATTGAGACATTTTATAATGAGATTATACTTTATTATTCAATTTTACCTCTTGGTTTCTTTCTTGGGAACAAAGGAGAAATGAGAAAATCATATCACAAGATTAATAAGGCTAAGTTCCAAAAATATAAACTGATCGGCCACAGGCCGTATAGGACACAGAACTACAGCAAGTTTTCTGCCCTCTGTTAGTCATAATGGCATAGCCTGATGGCATGGGAGAAGGGACAGAACAATTAGCCTTTGGTTTGAAGAAACAAGCCCCATTGAAAGCATAGCTCTGCCTTTCTCTAGCTGTCTGGTCCTCAGCAGATTGTTTTTAAAAATCTCTGCAGTCTTGTTTTTCTCATTTATATTTCTATTTGTTCTTAGTGTGTCCTAACAGGAATAATTTTACAGGGCATTCTATTTCTTTGTAGCAGAAAGTGATGAACAAGTACATATAGAAACTGACAGTATAAAGTGATAAGAGTCTGCATGTCTGGGGACTCTATTGTGACAGGACAGAGTTCTATTTCCATGATCATCCTCACACCCTGACCCA
This sequence comes from Glaucomys volans, assembly GCA_020662805.1. Classification (NCBI taxonomy): domain Eukaryota; kingdom Metazoa; phylum Chordata; class Mammalia; order Rodentia; family Sciuridae; genus Glaucomys; species Glaucomys volans. Next base: position 9,045 of record JAJEJO010059395.1, on the reverse strand, counting down.
TACTCCTTTCTGTGCTGAGTAACACTGCCAGAAGTCCTTCAGCCTCATGGTGAGCAAGAGAGAAAAGAAGGAGAGGAGAGGCACTGGGTTCAAGTTCCAGATTTCCCACTTACTTGTTAAGGGTCATTAGTTCAGTTACCTTATTTTGGGGAGCTCAAATTTCTCATCTGTATAATTGGGGATCTGATACCTCTTTTGGCAGGTCACCATATAGACTGAATAAAATAGCCCATGTGAAAGCAAGCACCTGACACTAAAGAGATTTTCAGGAGAACTTAGTCTCTTCTCTGCTTCATGGAATGTGAGATCCCATGAGGGTTCCTATAATTTAAATCCTAGGAGAAGAACATCTGGATTTCTGAGAGAGTTGGGGTTCTCAGGTCTTGTTCTTACTTCTGGAGTATTAATCTCACACAATTTACTCATTCATCAAAATCAGGAGTCTCCTATATACTTAACATCGGGTAAGGGCGAAGTTAATTTTTAAGGGACTAAGAGAAGTAGATCGCAATGTATAATAAGATATTTAATTAATTGAAAATTTAATCAATCTCCATTTCAGATTGTTGATCCCTGGTAATTAAAAGGTGGGGGGGGGGCAGGCACAGTGGAGTACACCTGTAATCCCAGTGGCTCAGGAGGCTGAGGCAGGAGTATCATAGGTTAAAAGCCAGCCTCAGCAACTTAGTGAGGCCCTAAGCAATTTAGTGAGACCCTGTCCCAAAATAAAAAATTAAAGAAAAAAAAAA
>JAJEJO010059388.1:0-27602 GCA_020662805.1 Glaucomys volans | reverse complement strand
CTCAATGGTGGATACATTGTATAGAATAGAATGTGAAACACCAAGGGTGAACCCTAAAGACAAATATGAACTCTGGGTGATGATGTCTCAATGTGGTTCCCTGATTGTAACAAATGTGGGATTCTTGTGTAGGATGACAGTGGGGAGGCTGTGCATGTGTGGGTGAAGGGTGTATGGGAAGTCTCTGCACTTGCTGCTTAGTTTTCTTATGACTTTAAAACTACTATAAATATAACATTTGGTAATTTTTAAAATAATTGGAGCAAAATTTGAGGGGATTGTTGTCCAAATTATACACACATACACAATATACAATATAGAAGATTTAAGTATGACATACAGCAAACGTGGAAACAAGATCAGCATCATTAGTCATTAAGGAAATGCAAACTAAAACCACAGTGAAGTGCTGCCTCACACCACTAGGATGGGTCAGATCAAGTCAGTCCACAGCAAAAGGTAGCAAAAGGATATGAAGCAAGTGGAGCTCACTCACCCTGCTGGTGAAGATGTCATATGGCACAGAGCCTTGGAAAAGCAATTTGGCATTTCCTCGAAAATTTAAATAAATTTACCATATGACCTAACATTTCTATTTGTATTTACATACAACAAAATTGAAACTTGGATTTTTGAAAATTGCAGCTATATACTGCAAAATTTGTAGCTATATACTACAAAATCGAGAATTGAAAATTGAAGTCAGAAGTATGTGTACCAACATGCATAGCAATACAATTCATAATAGCTAAAAATGCCTATCAACTGAAGAATAGTAGGTGTTTAAAATTTTGAATGTATATATGGAGTATTATTTGGCAGTAAAAATAAATAAATGATACATTCTCTAACATGGATGAATCTTGAAATATGCTGAGAGAAGAAAAATAGTTAAAAATGAACATAGCACTCTATGATTCCACTTATACGCTGTACAAAGAAGAGGTAAATATGTTAACCTAAAGCTGGATGGGGAATGTAATGGGCATGGGGACTCAGGAGTGACTATCAGTGGTCACCAGGTACTTTGGGGTAATAAAAAAGAATAAAAATAGGGTGGATGATCATACACAAGGCAAATGCCAACACTCAATACTGAAACTTCTAAACCCCTTGAACTGTGCACTTTAAATGGTGGATTTGATGCTATATGTGTTGTATCCTGCTTCTAAAAAAATAGGGCATTTGACTTTTCCAAATAAGACAGATTTTTTTAAATCCTCAAATCAATATGGTACTGTTTATCCTAAAAAAGCTAAGATTGTATTTTGAGAACTGTGGCAAAAGCAGATTAAGACAAAATATTTGATTTTCACAGGTATGCATTGCTTGTCAGGTGGGCAAAACCAGGACAGGTTTATTTAAATTCTCACCTACTAGGTTGCTATGAAAATCAGCAAAATTAATGGAGGGAAAATGAATGTTTGCTTGTGTCTGACTCAACATATTGCTGTGCACTGAGTCACCTAATCAGATGTCAATCTCCATTCATTTTTATAAGCTCTCTCTTCATTTCCTTCACGGTTAAATTGCATGATGTGTGTTGTTCTGCTTCGGGAAGAGCCATCTGCTGTGTAATTATCACCAGGGGCTAACCATTATCTCAAGGTGCAGAAATTCAGCATTACAGGTAATATGAATGCATAATGTATCAAGCCTGCGTACCTAATTGAAAACCCAAATACATCTAGTTAGAACTCCATCTGGTCAAGACCTTTGAGTTTTAAGAAATGGGATTTCCTCAAACTAGAAAACAAAATAATTTTTACATCTTCAAATTTCTTGAGTGAAATTTTTAAAAATGAAAAATTGCTTTCACATGATTTAATTTAACAAAAGTGAAAGAATAATAAATTCTATGAAGAAGAGGAAATATTATATTCATGGGCAATAGTCATATGTGACCCTGAGCCTTTAATATGTTTAGTAATATGGAAAGGAACATTATAAGATGTGACGATTATATCATAGGCAGCAATCCTCACCACAATCTCATTTGTCTCTTTTTAAACAACTGCATACACGAGAGGGGATAAGAAAATAAGAAGCAATAAAGATAACTACTGAGGATACTTTCTGTTATATCCTCATTTTTCTCTCCTGATGCAGTTTCTGTATCTGTTAGGCAACTGAGTGTCAGTGCAAGTGAATCATTTTTACTAGGGAACCTCACATAGATATATGAGCCATTATTTACAAAAATATAAAAATGAAAATAGAGCATATTTGTCTTCATTGGTACAATATCTTTTCACATGTTTATCTTCCCCCATAAAAAAGCTCCCCAAATCTTAAGATTTGTAAAATTTAACATTTGTATGCCGCTTCCACTTTCTTCTCTTATAAATTGCTGGAACCACACTCAATCACCAAATCAAGTTGCAGTCCTTTGGCATGTAATGTTTCTGACAGGGATGCTTCCCGGGGCTGATTCTGCTGTGCTTCTGAATTCTGAGAGCTGCTGTCTAACTGGACACATCTGCTACATGCATATAACTTTAGCATCCCTTGGAGGAATTCTCTAACCCCAGAATACATGTAGGTGATTAAAGCCTTAATTAAAAATAATGCAGTTAATGTAGGTAAATTAATTCAAAAGTATAAAATACTGATAATTTATTTCTTTAGCTTCTTTCATTCCAACATCAAGAATGAATTTGGGAAAACCTTAGCAGCTATTGCTGAGGAAAAGATGTACGGTCTCATCCTATAGGGGTTTCCAGGATGCGGGCCTGAGACAATCATCATCAAGCTCATCTGAGAGTTTGATGGGACTGTGGAATCTCCCACTCCTCCCCAAGCGCTCAGCACCAAAAGCAATGACTCATGTCGGGAAATATGTGTGTCAACAGTCCTCCAAGTGATTCCTACGCAAACTCCTTTGATGACCTCTGGTCAAGTTTATTTCCACTTGTCTGCTCACTCAGTTCTGGGTTACGTTCTCATCCATGTCTTGCTGTTCCTTTACGGCATCCTTAATGGGAACTGTCATTTCTCTGTACCAAGTAATACTTAGTCATTTGTCATTCTGACTGGCTGGTATTTTTTGGACATTTCTCAATAATTTGATAGTTCAGTATATTTGTACATCCTAGTCTCCCAAAGTAGATTTCCAAATTCTAAATTTATTCTTCTCCTTTGTTCTAGTAAGGTGCACAATGGTCTAGGTCACACCTATTAGAGGCAGTGAAATGAGAAGTGGATGTGGAAGGAGCAGGGTGAAGTTTGACCAGGTTCAGACACTTTGATCTTTGCACAAGCACAGTGGTGGAGAAATCTGATTCTTTGGAGGTGAGAGCAGAACTTCTGATGTTCAGTCTGTAGCCTGGTCACTGGCTGGTTGTTAAGCCCGGGAGTGGTGGTGTCTTAATTTATTTTATATTTTTTATCTTTTTGAGGCATAGACAGAGGTTTATGTAGGAAGGTAGATACACATACCAGGGAGAATGTGGGCTGTCTTGAGAGTGAGAAGCAGCCCTGACTTGGGCTGGGGTCTAATATTAGAGAAGGGCTATGTCAGGGGCTGGACTGGATGTGGATTCAGGGTGAAGCTGTAATTTTGCCCTGGTTTTCCTGTGCTTCTGTATTTCCCTCATTTTACAAGGGCACCGGCCAAGGGTGTGAGCCAAGGTTTGCAACATTGTTTTCTGAATCTCAGTGGATTAATTCTGCATTTCAATGACTTGAAGGTGTTTCCCTTGAGATTTCCTGTTTTTCTCTCCTTCACCTAAATTCCTATCTCACCTGCTCTCATCCCAGAGACATTGATGCCTTAATCTTAGGTTGGTGAGGGGTGACGATCCGTCTTCTATGGCTGCTTCAGGCTGGCAAAGGGTGATGAGCCTGCCTAGCCAGGGATCAAAGTCTCAACCTGACTGTTCTAAAAGGCATAGACAGTGGTGCCAGTTGTAGGATGGGTTGCTACTCTTGTATTGCCTGTTCTTAACATGGAATTGTTGTAATTTGGAAGATAGAAACTGTAGTAGAAAGACCAGGACTGAACAGTAGGAGCCGAAGTATAGTTACCAGAAGTTCTAACTGTGGAAACAGCCAAGTTAGGTTAGAATTGTAAGCATTAAAAGGTTTATTTGTCTGTACACATCTGAGAATTTGGATTTTTTTCTTTATCCTTTATGTAATTTTGGTAAGGCTTATGCAAATGTAAATCATGTTACATTTAAAAGGACAAGTCCTTTTTAATGTCCGTTTATTATTGTTCTTTAGTTACACTTTCCTGTTTAAGACTAAGTTGGTCAACAGCTGTCCTTGTTCCTATCTACTGTTAGGGTGGTGTTTAGAGAGAACATTCTCACTGTATGATTGGGTGTAGCTCCTGACTCCATTGGTTTTTTGTTTTGGTTTGTTTTCAAGTATTGGCATTTGAATGCAGGAGAACCCTGCACTGATCTACACCTCTAATCATTTTTATTTTTTATTCTGAGACAGGGTCTCACTGAATTGCCAGGCAGGTCTTGAACTTGCAATCCTCCTGCCTCAGCCTCTGGACTCACAGGATTATGGGAGCACACTACCATGCCCTGCCCGGCTCCGGCTCCATTATTTCTGAGCAGCATGAAGCCTGGTTCTTTGCTCCTCCTGAAAGTTCTGTGCACTCCCCCACATTCTGTGATGAGAACCTGCTTTTCCATCTTCCTCTTGCTCGATTATGTTGTCTCCAAATGAGAATATGGAATGAAAAATAATACATGTTTGATATCAATTACTAGAATTTCCCCCCATCTGACTGTAATGAACAGATGAGTTTCCTCATTGGCATCAGCTGTGATTTTGAGTTCTAAGTGCTTCTTTCTTTCAAACACAAGACAAGTGGCATGCCCCCAGTGCTGGGTTGCTGTTGGCTCCTCGTCACCAAGGCACCCCTTTTCTGTAGTCTCAGGGAGCTCTACAGGAAGCTCTCTGCATCTTCTTCAACAGGCCGCCATCCTCCTAAACACCTCGGCCAGTTCCTGTGCTTTGGTTCCTGTCCACGGTTCAGTTTCTTTGGGGTTGTCCTTGAGGGCTACATTGTTGGTGGGCTGATTTTGTGATTCTGACTTCTGGTCAGGAGCAGTTTCCAAAATGAGCCTGACCTCAACAGCACAATGAGCAGAAGCCACGCTTTCTAGTCACTTCCTGCACATCCAGATGGCTCCTCTTCCCTCCACCCCTGCCTGCAGCCACGAGAATTTCATAATTAAATGATTTTCTATCCACTTTGTGGTAGCATGTAATTCCACCAGTGACCCTTCTGTATTGAAAAGTTGCAATGATGTGGCATTTGGTAGGACAGATTGTGAAATAAATTTTAGAAATGTTGAAATTGATGTTAGAAAATAATTGATGGATTTCCTCTTTGACCCTAATTTTGGGAACATGAGGGGGGAGAAAACAATATCAAGAAAGGGAGTATAGATAGGGCAAGATCTGGAAAAGTGAGTCACATGATACCAAAGTAGGCATTAGATTTTATATACTTAGATTATTTGCAGGACCATTTTACAAAAGGGTTGCTTGATAATAAATCTATATTTCAAAAGTTTAATGTATGGGTGGGTTAAAATGGATGCAGAGAGGAGGGAGGATGACTTGGAGCAACTTTCTCATGCCCCAATAAGTGGAAACACAATGATGGGTATCAAAATAAAACAAAAACGTCTTATTGGAATCATTTGTAGGCTGCACATCTTAATTCTCTTTGAAATAAATAAAATCACTCTTCACAACAGAACTATTAACAAGACCATTATTAATGAATCAGCCCATTCCTCCTGCTCTGGGGAATGGGAGGCAGCCTCTGTCTTCACAGACTAAATACTGCGGCTAAGAGTCAGAGGAAGCATGCTCACAGGACTCTATTGCATGGGTTCTTTTGTTCCCAAATACAGGGTCCAGTTGCAAATAAATCAACATCACAGGATGTGGAAACATCAAAATAAACTAAATATGCTCCAGTAGTACCAAGGCAAACTGCATTGAAAGCTTGGGAAATGCAGTGTCCCCCTCCTGAGACCCTCCACCAGACCATTGGGGCTGGTCTCCTGACTCAGTAAACAGTCAGATGGAATGAGTCCCCTTGAATTTGTCCTCACATTTGTTCATCAAATCCTCTAGTCATAACAGGCTATCAAACCTCACAATCCATTTTAAAATACTATCATTATTGGCATCTGTAGCCATATCTTCATTTTTTTTTCTCTTTCTAAATTCTATATTCTTTTAGGTTAAAATTTCCTGTCTGTTTTCCAAAGAAAACTGAAGCTGTTGACATAGAATAAAAGAGAGATTAATAAAAATACAAGTTAGGGCAGCCCTAGAGAACAGAAGGGATTCTTATGAGAAATAGGTGGTAAAGTCAATAGGATTTTGTGTTTGATTAGTCAATCGATGAACACTAACTCATAATGAGCTCAGAAAAGAATGAAAGGAGAAAAGTCTCCAACCCAAAATCAACAGTAAAAACAATAAGAAAAGATATGATTAAAGTGGAAAAGACTTTATACTTTATGTTCAGATTAAATAGCTGGTAAAGAGGGAGAAACCAAAGATGAAATAATAACTTATGATCACTGGGCCACCTTCCAAGCAGTGTGCAAGCATCTCACTTAATGCATTTGAACTGCCTTACCAGGGGGTCACATCATTATCATATTTACAGCTTAGGAAACAGGCACAGATGTGTAAATCATAACCCAAGTTCACACAGCAGGCACACCTATAGACAGACTTCGAATCTAGGTTCTTACAAAACTCCCACAGGGTCCCGCTAGGGAGAGTGGAGGTAATTGACAAAGTCCCAGGAGAGATGTGATTGAGCACCTGCACAGATAAGGATTTGCCTGAAAGGGAGGCTCTGGGGCAAGCAGTGGTGGCTGGAATATGGGGACAGATGCAGATAAAGTCTAAAAGAGGTTAGAAGGGAGGTGAGTGTTTGATGTCACCAGCTGTCATTCACTGGAAGAAGAAAGCAAGGCTGTCACCAGCCCTCAGCAGGGTAAGAACTAGGGAGGCTACTTTTAAAACACCGTCAGCAGCAGTGGCTCCTGGAATGAATGAGAACAATCAGCAAATTTCACCATGTTTCTAATGATTTCTTTCCCTGTGCAAGAAAACGGAAGAAATCATTACAAATTGAGCATATGGTGATATTTCTTCTATATAAACAGAAAAGTGAGAGTTTTCTTTTTCTTAAATTCAGGTGAGTTCAAAGTAATCTTCAGGTTACCCACTTTTAAGCTAAGTTACACAAATTTGATTTTTAAAATTTTAAATAACAAAAATTAGATTTTAAACAATCAAAACAAACGTAAGAATTAAATTGCAGCTTCATCATCTAAGAAGTTAACCTAATTAATGATATAAAAATATATGTGTATAAATAATCAAAGTAATTCCATAAACTTGGAATTTGGCTAAGTGAGGAGTGCAGTGGATGATCCTGATGCCCTTGACCTCATCTAGAACAGGATGGAAAAGATGCAGGAGTAGAAATGTTCTGGTTGCATGTTGGCACTAACTACCCTGATGGCCTTTTGGTTTTCTTCTTCTCTCTGGCTTTAGCCACCATATCAACCTAAATTCCTTTTCTTCTCATTTTGTCCAAGTTGTCACCTTAATGTGTTAGATATGCAAATGGTTTGGTATAATTCAAATGTGAAAAATAAAAACATATCAGTAATTTTGGTCCCAGGTGAATATGATAACCAAGTAGTGCAGATAAAGACACTGAGGGAGGATGTGACCCCTGTGAGTTCCATGCCATAAAATCTAACCAGTCTAAGAGAGAGATCGAGAGAATCCAACAAACATCTGCTAGAAACACTTCCACATTGTCCTCTTTGGTGATAGAAACAGCATTCAGAGATGCCAAAGTATTTCTACAGTGTTGTATAACTACCAGCCAGGTCACAGCTGGGTGTGGGGCTAGCTGGACTAAGTTAGTGTAGGCAGGAAGGAAATGATAAAGGGATATTAGGCAGCTCACTGGATTGTCGAAGGGCTGAAGGAATAGATTCAACTGAGTTTTCAGGAAAAATAAAACAAACCCAAACAAAAAAAACAGTGTGCTCTGCACAAGTCCCCAGGACAGTGCTGTTACCATCACCCCCACAGCCCCCAAGGGCTCCTGTTCCTCTGCAGAGGGTCCTTGCTGCCACCATCTCCACAGGCTCTTGCTGACTTGACAGCCTTGTCACACCAGAAGGCCGCTCATGCTGTTTCCTCCAATGCTTGCTAGCAACTCTGAGTTTCTGCGGGAATGTGGGTTTGGCAGAACCTCCGTGCAAGTCAGCCCTGGTGCAAGGGAAACTGGAACTGGATGACCAGATGCTGGGAAGATTCAGATGCATGTGGGAATTTCCCAACACAAAGGATTTCAACAGGCCTTACAGTCTAACCCACCCACAGATTTCCCCCAAGAGACAAATAGCTTTCTCCTAGCTCTGAATTCGCAAGCAAGGAGAACAACAGGGTCCACTCTTTCAATCCAGGAAAGTAAAATTTCACTTATAAAAATGAAAACAAGTCACTTTCTTACCAACATAGACCGTCTCAAATCTCATGGGCTTCTATCTTTGATGATATTTCCTTCTCATCTAGCTCAGTCACACTATACTCCAATCTTTCATAACAGGAAAGGTATTTGAAAATTTACTCATTCCACAAATACCCTGTGCATAACAATTAGGAGCAGAAAGTGGAAATGATGGTAAATAATGCACCTGGAAAGATCTGTGACAGAAAATAAATGGGAACGTATGAGTAGTGACTATCATTCTAATTTTTTAAATGGGACGGGAAATCATAGTTGCTATTTGTAAGTTCACTCTTCCACCAACTAATCAATGTTCCCACTTCTTGGCCTCCTAATCCCTAGTATATTTGAGAGCATGGCTGTCCTGCCTGTACAAGGTTGCTGTCCTTTTAAATGTTAGTGTTGAACATGCTGCACTGAGGGACCCTTAGGATTCCCTGATTTCATAACATACTCCTTCCTAACTCCAATGTGTGGCAGCCACCCTAGGACTTGCTCAGGTCCCATGGAGCACCCTGAGCAGCTACAGACGCCTCCAGCATCACTGAGCCTGCTAGTACAGTGGACCCAGGGGTCCAGCAGCTTGCATTGCAGCTTGGATCACAGGGATTCTACTCTTTCTCTTAACCTCAATCAGAGATCAACTTTCCTAATAGAAGTTTTGAAATAATATTCCCACATGACCGGAAGTGAGTGTGAGGCAAACGTGGCGTCTGGCATTCTGGCACTGAGGACGCGGGCAGCCCTTACAGCCCTGTCAAGCCCCCTGCAGTTATAACTCTTGCTGTCAGAAGTGCATCCAAGAAGACAGGTGACAGCTCCAAAAACCTTGGTGGAAATTCAGGAGGCAAACTTTATGGTGTCAAGAAAATGGAAGGTCACTATGTTCACGCTGGCGACATCCTTGGGACTCAGTGTCAATTTCCCTGGCACCCAGGTGCCCATATCGGGCTGGGGAAGAAGAAGTACCTATGTGCCCTGGAGGAGGGACAGGAGGCTACACTAAAGAAGTCTCCGTGCCCAGTCCCAATAACCTGGAGGCAGTAGATCTGGTCACCAGACTGGCCAAGGGTGCTGTGCTCTCCAAGACTTTGGTCCATGTTGTTCTTGCCAAGCCTGAGGCACCTTCAGACTGGTGGCTATGCTCTGAAGTCCTGGCTGAGGCTGTGGGCAGAGACTCGAACCCAGGTGACAGGAGAAGGTGATACCAGAAGTCAAGTGTTGGGGTCACAACAAGGACTCTGAGGAAGAGGTCTGTTGGAGGTTGACTCTGCAGGAGACTCTTGAATGACTGCCGGGACACCTTTTGGGAGACCTGACCTGGGTCTAAATAAAGCCTGTTGGAATCACAAATAATAATAATAATGATAATAATAATACTCCCACGTGGTGATAGAATGCATAATATTGCTTCAAGACTCAGTGTGAACCACCAGTTGTTAAGATTTGCATCGTGTCTTTAACTTTGCAGGACAGATCCTGACAGGTTCCTGAAAGCTCGTGTTTCATGTACTCCAGGCCAAGATGATGTGCTGCGGTAGATCAATATAAGATTCTGCAGGATGCTGAGAAAACCAAGTCCTTCTGACCCAATCACGGCACAGCTAAGGAGGAACCACCAGGACCCACAGGAACAAAATTGCTACAAAGTAGCACACGGAATATTTAGTGTAACTACGAGGAAATTGGATGTGAAAATCAGTTTTAGCTATATAATTTCTATGTTGTTAAAATTGAGTATTGTTCTAAATCAGAGTACAACATGGCAAAAGGGTAATAAAAGTTACCTTCTGTTAGATCACTGCTTTCAATCTTGGTGAGATATGTAATGTTAACATATTCTTTTCTCTGTCTTCTATTCAAATTCTATAAAACATGCATCTTGTTTACGTAGTCCATGGCCCTCTTACTTTTGACTTACATAGTTCATAGTCATGATTATATTAGTGAGCTTTCTGTCACGGAATATTGACAGAAAATTTTGTTTATATTATGAGTATGCATTTTAAATAAAAAACTGGTTTATCTGATTTTCAATGATAGTTCTCAAATTAAATTTTTTATATAACCCAAAATTGGCTATATATTCTTAATTCATTCAATTCTTATTTAAAAATGTTTAAATCAATATATATTAGATATTTGGCAGTACTGAAATATCTGCCAACAGCCAATGATTCAATTGTTATATTGGCTAACAGTTACAATTGATAATTTGGGAATCAGACACTATGTATAGTCTATTTTAAATTGTTTGTGATGCTTGGTTGAATAATTAATTCAATCTGTTTCATTCAACACTAAAATCAGTTGGACGAGTTCTTTGAACTAATGAGTCAATGTAGTCAAGTTAGTGAAGCCATCTAGTATCAAGATTAGAATGTCCAGGTTCCATGAAGACTTCCTGGGTGTTTCATCAGCACTTCAAGTTCTACATCTGCAAACATAGGTCATTTTATACTTTAATTCAGCACAAAATAATATACCCAGAACATGCTTACTGCACATTGAAATCATGATGAATATGCATACTTATTATCTTCAGTATTTACAAGAAAATTTTTTTCAATGCACCCAATAGCATTTTACTCTATCTTTATGGACATAAAGAATAAATATTACATAGAGTATTGTAACAAATTTTAGCTGGGGGTGGTGGTGTCCACCTGTAATCCCAGTGACTCTGGAGACTTAGGCAGGAGGATTGTGAGTTCAAAGCCAGCCTCAGCAACTTAGCAAGGCCCTAAGCAATTTAATGAGACCCTGTCTCAAAATTAAAAATAAAAAAGGGCTGGGCTTGGAGCTTAGTGGTTAAGCCCCTCTGGGTTCAATCCCTGATACAAAAAATAACAACAAAATAAATTATTATAATACATTTTAAAGATATAAATATGATTCTTTACAACTGTGTGAAATATAGTAGATATATTATAGATAAATCCAATCTTCTAAACAAAGTCTGGTAATTTTTTGCAACAGCATATACAATTTTTTGAAGATTTCATTTAAATTTTTCACAGTTAATCACTACCTATCAAATGGAATATTATTTTTAAAATATATTAGTGTTTGCCAGGCATGGTGGTGCACTCTTGTAATATCAGCCGCTCAGGAGGCTAAGGCAGGAGGATTGTGAGTTCAAAGTCAGCCTCAGCAACAGGGAGACGCTCAGCAAATCAGTGAGACCCTGTCTCTAAATAAAATACAAAATAGGACTGGGGATGTGGCTCAGTGGTCTAGTGCCCCTGAGTTCAATCCACAGTACCCCCAGATAGATAGATGATAGATAGATAGATAGATAGATAGATAGATAGATAGATAAGGGTTTAGATCAGCAACTACTATGATTTTTCATACGTAATTTTCCTACCATGAATAAATTCCAATTCTGACATTACTAAGAATGTATGTCAGTTCCTTGCCAACCTTCAGTACTCTAGGGGCAAAGTTATAATTTTCTCACAGTTGTTGCTTGATCAAAAACCACTTGCCTGGATGACCCAAAAGACTGAATAACAGCTAGTATTCTTAGGACAAAAAAAAATTACAAAAATATTCACAATTTTAATTGCAATTTTGTTATAAGGAAGAACATTATGTATTCTATATAATATGCCATATACAATTCTATAATGCTATTATAATTATATAATTTATACTTAATGTTATCTATTATATAATATATAATTATAAGTGTATAATTATATGTAATTATATTTACATGCATCAATATATAATTTTATATATGCTTATATAACTGTCACAATGTTATGATAATTATACATATAATGTATAATATATAATTATAATATATAATATATGCTTACCTGTGTATGTTATATATAATAATACGTCAAGGAAAAGGGGCTCTTTCCCTGGCACTGCAAGTTGCTGAGCTGACCTGTCTTGCACTGTCTTCTAAAGCATCTTCGCTTTTCTACCACCTACTTTTCCTGCTTCCTCCCTTAATAAATCCTTATTGCGTTTCCTGTCCTTTTGCTGTTGTTTGTTATTTCTGTCAGGTGACTCAAGCCAATGCTTTTCTTCACATGTGACTGCCCTGCACGACTCTTCCCCGTCTTAATTCTTGACGTGGATACCTGCTACCCATTCCCTCCTTGATTCTCAGTATCTCAGATTTGCTCTGAGATGGTTAGAGAAACATGCTTCTCTAACGTGTGTCACACTGTCCTCTTGGGGCGTTGATGACAACAAATCTCCAAGGCGTACATGCAAACAAAAACAATCATGACTCATTTTAAATAAAACCTTTAAAAGTAAATATTGACATTTTTTTTTTTCTTTTCCAACTTAAAAATTGTGGAGAACATACCCAGGAGCACTCTCTGCCAGGAACATGACAATCTAAGCTGTGTTATGGAGAGGAGGGAGAAATTTCATCTGGGCAAAGCAGCTGGCTGCACCATGGTCCCGAGTCTTGTTCCTTCTCAGTTCTGCAGATTCAATGACCTGGGACACCAGAAGGCAAAATTCAAGGAAGTTCAATGACACGCTTTCAGAAATCTTTTGGTCACACACATGCACCCCACTACCTCTTCAGTGCTAGGTGTGCACGTTTAGTTTGTTAAATGCAAAATATTCACAGACTGACTTACTGGCATTTGGAGAGCAGTGGCAGCCAGCACACACGTTCAGTGCCTCGGCGTCTAACACCTTTCAGAGGAGCTTCCTACTATCAGAAGCAATTGCAATTGATTTTGACAGCGTCCACACAGAACTGACACCCTTCATGTCCTGACAGCCAAATGTTGTTTGTAAGAAAAGTAAATTATGAGCAGTCCACTAAGTGAGTCAAAAGAAGGACCAAAGAAGCTTTTGGTGACATCCCTCCTTACAGCACCCCTCAGACCTACCTTTGAGGAATGACCAGAACACTTATATGCATAGAGGCACACACTAAATCCCCCTCTCACCTTGTGCTTTTGGTCCCCCAGACTGCCACCTCCAGTTGTGACAGACTACCCGGACTCAGTAATGTACTACTTTTCCTCAGGAAAGCATTTGGCCTTACTTATCTATCAAGCACACAGAAATACCCTCAAAATGCTGATATTTTGACAAAATAAAACAAAATAAAACATAAACAATATGGATGATTTCCTTAAATATTAACATCAAATCTACGTTATATTTTTTTAATTTGAAAATACATTAACATGTTATGCTCATATATATGTGTGTTATATATACATATATGTATGTACTGAATTTTTTCATATACCATCACCAAACTGAACTTTAATTTTCCCCCAAATCAGCATCTCCTCCAAAATGACCCTCTTCATTCATTATGCATGACCTTTTGTCTTGAGTTTGCTAGAATCCTATGATGTCGATTTGTATTTTCCCTCTCACTAGTAAAGAATCTCACATCTCAAGTTTTTCTTGAATAGATGTTCTCGTTTGCCTCCACCGACCTAGATTTAGTTCTCCCTGTATGCGTCGGCCATCCTAAAATTCTCCATCTAGTACAATCTTTTTCTCTCCAACACTGAAGAGAGAAATAACATCAGAAATATCTAAAACATTAACAGTCTTAAAATCCCTCAAAGTGTACAAAACGATAGGAGTAAACTTTGGCTCCACTATGGATGTGTTCCTGAGTTTGTTTTCATTTGCCAGGTTATGTTTCATCTGAGGCATAAAAGAGGGCAGGGACATCTTCCCATGAGGATGGAAGTCAAAGGTGAGGTCCAAGCACAGAAATAGTGTGGGAAAGGGAAACTACCCGAGGATTCCTGGTGCCATTCAGAGCGGGCCTGAGGGTAGATGTGGATGGTGCTGGAGGTTCTGGCAACTGCTCCTGCTCATCCTTCTCAAGCAAAAACACTTCCCTGTCCCTTTGCTCTTGGAACACCAGGCACATCCCAGACAGAGCTCTCCCCACATTTTATACTAGCTATTGCAGGGTTCTGCCTCCCTAATCAGACTAATTTGAAAACCTCGCTCATACTTTGCATATGTCAGGATCTCCAAAATTCACACAGTGCCTGGTATATTGTACAACGTTTATTTATTGAATACATGTGTGAATAAATAGGATTTCACATTCTAATAGATAAAAACCATATTTTTTTCTATCTCAATCATTGTGAATGCCTGCAAAGAAATTGCATCCATCTCAATTACTAACATATAATAACATACAATACTTTCAGAAAGGTCATGACAAGACATTTTAATTGCTTTATTTTTAACATAACCAAGAAGCATTCTAACAACCGCCAGACTGAATCGCCTGGGGTTTCACTGTTGTCTGGTATCTGAAGTCTGTGATCAGAATGCCAGTTTCCATGTGCTAAGATGATTTGCTGAAAAAGGGTTCAAAGTAGCCCCTTCTTATCCAGCTAGTCAGCGTCCTGAAAAGTAGGTCCACGCATTGAAGGCCTTTGTTACCCCCCTCCAGCCCCTGGAGGCTCTGATTCCTTGGTGTTTGGAGGGCTCTGCCTTGTAAGCATCATGGAGCTTCAGCTCTTCCCCTGCCAAGGGTCTCAGCTTTCTCAGGAACCGTGTGCCATCTCTCTGTTTTCCATATCCCAAAGTTCATCTTTCAAATATGTTCTCTTTCAAAGATGTTCTTTAATCCCCCTGATCTGATAAGTTAGGAATCCCATTTCTAAACTTTTTAATGTGTCAGGAGGGAGCAAATTGGGCATTTCTATTTAATTTCGCCCCTTACCTGGTAATCCCTGTGATCTGACTTCATTTTAGCATTTATATGGACACTTCAGCTTTCAACTTTTTCTAAATTAATTGCACTAACCAATACCAGTGACTTCTCTCTTATTGCCATTGATAAAACTAAGTGCAATCCTTTCCTATGACCTTGTAACACATTTTCTTTACTGCATTATTTAAACTTTTAGATTCTTTAACAGAAGATAAAAATTGCCAGCTTAGTGGTCAAGCAGGATATTTTAAAAAGAATATAATATTGTGAAACATGTGCTATTATCACTTGTTATTTGAATTAAATTATTAAACTAAATAAGGTAATTAAATTATCATTTTAATTATTTGACCCTGAAAGTGAGGTTTCTAAAGTACTTTATTAATATGAAGTGGAGAAAAATGATTGACTAAATGAGTGAATAAATTATATTTAGTCAATTTCTTTCTGCAACAAATTATAATAGCTGATTTTTTTCCTTATCTACACATTTATTAAATTGACCACATTTACTCCTTCACAATGGTTTCCCGTTTGTGGCTGGGTTACTTAAATTTCCCTGGCCAAATGCATATCGTATCTGTCCATATATTGTAAATTCGGAACACTGCTGGAAATTTCAGTACGTGTGCCTGTGATCTTTCATCCTTCTCACCCATGTGTCCAGCTGGTCTTCCACCTCAAAGCACAGGGGCTAATTCAGCTGCTGGGTCTCACTTCTGACATAACAATCACCACGTATTGTAATCATTTATTTATATTTCTGTCTCCCCACAGTGAACTGAGACTTCTTCAAAGACAGTATCCATGGCATACTTTTAGGAATCACCTCTAACTCTATTAATAACAAATCCATCACAATGTTGGGAGTATCTTGGCCATGGAATAAGTTTGTGTTTAATCAATTGAGTTGACTGTCCTTTCATCACCACAGGAGACATGGGCACATGGGTTTCCACAGGAACTGAACTAACTAGAGTGAATATGGTTACGTAGGTATTTTTCTAGACTAGGAAAGGGTCCTGTCAATTTGGTGAGAAAAAGAAACAGGCACTCAAGTTGACACTGCTCCCAATGTGCTCTCACTCTTTTCTCCTCTGAAAGGGAGATTCTGGCATTATACTTAGAAATAGAAATAATAAATAAATACAGAAATACAGAAGTAAACACTTCTGTGTGAATCAGGTGGCATTATTTGTCTCCTTTTCCATTCCTTCTTTAATCCTACTCAGCAAATTGATTTGCCTTGCTCAGAAATGGATCTGCAATACAAATTATTACCAGCTTTGCAATGCTCCTGGAATCTAATAAGTTGTAATAATAACTAGCATGACCTCCCTTTATAATTCAATTGGCTCCAAAGGAACAATTTCCTATAATAGATTCATCCCTAATCACTTCCACCAGGCAAGGCAAGGGATGGCATTATGAGCAGGCTTGGTGCTTCGTCCCTAATACACCTGCCTTAAACTGAAGGCACAGGGTGCTGGAGAGTCTGGCTTAAGATCTCTCTTCTAGGAAGGAGTCCTGGGAGTCCTTGCCTCCTGTTTTCTTTTCTTTTCTTTTTTTCTGCTGCTCTTATTACAAAGACCTGCAATGGGCAATTGTATCAAGAATGAACAGTTTCTCCCCAATTCTGAATAATTTCTTAGCCCAAAGTCCACTACTGTTACTATTCCTGAAATTTGACATTTTCCATAATTTATTTTTTTTTTAATTTTAAGAACAGCCTTTGGAATAATTTTATAATTATAATAAGTTTAGCATTTTTGAATTCCTTAAAGCAGTTAGGGTCAGACAGTGGAACAGTGACAATTTCCTAGGACACAATAAGCAGTTAGCTTATGTTACCACCAAAGTTTCTTCCTGTTCTCAAGTTTTGGGATAAAAAATCAGCGAAAGCTCTAAGGCTCCTCTCAGACACAGTCCTGTGAGGGCCTGCACAGGTAACGCTTCTGAACACAGAATCCTATGCACACCTGGCTGCAGCTGACTGGCCAGCACAGGCAGAGAGGACATCATCAGAGTACTGGCCACGAGGACCCCAGGGCAGGGTGACTGGTAACTCGCTGGTTGGAAAGTGCCGTAGGTGAGAGCTAGTACAGTTAATTCCCATGCCAAGAGCTGTAGAAGACCCACAGGATAAGAAAGTGAGTGAATGGAGATTGGAAATGTCAGAGTGTCTGAGTTCTAGGTCTTTGGAGTATCTTGAAAAAAATCACTGTTTCCTCTGGGCTCATAAAACTCTTTCTGAACTTCTGTATTTTTATATGTACCTACAACTAAGGTCTTAGATATTGAGATATTAGGAATATATTTCTGTGAAGACAGGATTCTAAATAATAGAGATATGAAACTATTGGTTTAAGAAATATCCTTATGTCACAACAGAAGATAAAATATTTATAAGCATGTAAATTTTATCTTTTATTAAGGAATCATTTGCATGATTCACCCTTAATAAATTTAGTTTTAGATTGTTTTTCTTTTAAGCTCGATACCTGTGCATAATTTTGAAATCAATAATCATATAATTACAACCAAATAGCTGGAGTATGCAGAAATATTTTAAAACAATTAAATCTCTTATCACAAAACTCTCCTTTAGCTTCCAAATCTATACAGCTGGAGAATAAGCCAATAGTCTTTAAAATAACATTTTGTTTAATTTTAGAAAGAACATAGGTGTGAATAAGTTATCTTCAAGGCTTTCAGGTGAATTATTTAATAGGTTTCTAATGTACTTGAATCTTCCCTATTTTATTTCTTTGTTTTCTTCATAAGAGCAAGTGATGTAATTAAATCAACAGTACAATAACATAAAGGTCATGTGATTCCATTAGATTACAGATCAACAAGATGAAGAATATACATGTACCAAATAAATAAATAAATTGAGATTTCCTTTCTTTGCTGTATTCTTTTGGTGACACTATATCACTGAGGATTTTAAAACTTTAAACAGCAATTAAAAAAAATGGAATGAAGTATTTGAAGCTATTGAGCTGTATGGGGTTTCATCCTGTAAAAATTAATATGTACTTAAAAAACAACAATGAGCCCAAATTAAATGCATATTGAATAATACTCTTCATAGCAGAAGTATGAAATGCAATGATAAGGGCTTCAGGAGTGAGTAATAGAAATTAAAGTTGACAGAATGGATGGGAGACAGTGGCCATTCAGAATCATTCTTAAATTCCCCTAGGCTTAAGTTCTCTTAAAATTATGCATTTAAGAATTATTTAATTTGTAATTTTCAATTACTTTGTAGCACAGAGGAAAGGCTTGAAGACAGGAGGGTAGGAATCATGAGCTATATTTTCGCTTTAAGAATGCATTGTTTCTCATGGGACTCTGAATTAATTGCATTAGTTCACAAAAATGGTTCCCAGTCAAGGTAGAGTTCTGATCCTGGCAATTGTTCTTTGCTATTCCACCAAAACTTAGGCCTCATAAATTGCCCAAAGCAGCATATAAATGAAAGATGTGTGAGGAGTCACGGTCAGGGTGTTCCGTCCTCTGACCTCACCACCTGGAGACTTCTTAGCATGCAGTCTGCATCAGGGGGAACACTGCCACCATGAGCATCAGGTGCAGCCCTGGCCTCTCTGAGGGTAATCTGCAGGCCACACAATGTCCACTCCATAATTTAAGAAACCTCTGGTGGTCTGCATGTTATCCTGTTAAACTGGTTTTTGTATTCCTTTCATGCAGAATGAAAATCTGTGTGCAATAAGTGGGAATGCTCACTTTCACTCACAATGAGAATAGCATTTAACATAGATCTTAATGGGAACAATAAAAATGGATCTACACGAGGCCGACCTCTATTCATGAAAGTCTTATTTATTACTATATAAAAGCAATTACTAAAACTAAATTGTGTCTCTTCTTTCGAGAAAACAGGGTTGAATTTATTCATTTATTAGTTCATTTATTTATCTATTTATTGAGCAGTTTTGGAAATGGAGTCTAGGATCTCAAGCATGCTAGGTAAGTTCTCTACCACTGAGCTTCACCCCCTGATTTAATTATCATTCTGCCCCTATTTTGTCTGATATTTACAACATTTTTGTCAAGGATTCTTTCACAAAAGGATTCTATTCTCGCTTTGGAAAGGAAAAATATAAACTAAAATTTAATCTAATTTGTATTTACTGCTGATATAAATGTACTTGGTGTGAGGTGCATCAGTCAGCTGTTCACTGCCATGACCAAAACACCTGACAGGAACAATTAGAGGAGGAAAAGTTTAGTTTGGGGCTCATGGAGTCTTTGCTCATAGTCAGCGGACCCCATATGGCCAGGCCTGAAGTGAGGCCAAATATCAGGGTGGCAGACTATGGTAGAGGAAGGCAGGGCAGGACATGATCCCAGGAAGCAGGGAGGAAGAGCTCCCTCACTCTCAGACAAAATATAGCCCAAGGGCATGTCCCCAGGGACCCACCTCCTCCAGCCACAGTGGCCTGCTTTCAGTTGCCACCCAGTTAACCTCAGTCAGGGATAATGCACTGATTAGATTAGTGCTGTCATTTATCCTCTGAACCTCTGGCATTGTCTCACACATGAGCTTTTGGGGGACACTTGATATCTAAACCATAACAATCAGTAATATAATGGAAACTGTTTCAAACTGTGGCTCCATTTAGCATCTGAATGGCCCTCTCTCTCCACCTCCCTTTTTCCCCTCATCAGGGAGGCATGTATTCTAGAGACAGAATTCATCATTTTTCAACATCACACATCATTTAAGTGACAGTTTTGTTTAGTTCTGACATCCTGTCATGGAGTTCATGATCGGCTCTAGAATTGTCTCCTGTTCTTAGGTAGCTTTGCTTTTGATTTCACGCTGTTCACCTCTACCATGTTCCACCCTCTTTACCGTCACCAGGGACTTCGCTTGAGGCCTCTTCACTTGCAAAATGCTCTCACCCACTTCCTGCAATCCTCCCAGCAAGAGAATCTTCCAAATCTCTCAGCTCCCAGAGCACTCCATTCCAGGGACATGCTGTGGTCCTTCTCTGGAACTTGTCATCATACAGAATTATTAATTCCTGCATTCTGCACTGGAATAATGACATGGGATTCACCATAGTTGTCCTTCACGTGGTCATCGAAGAAAGGTTTTTGAAACAATTTAAATGTCGTTGGTCTCTGATTCAAAACCATCTCATAATTTCTAATTACCTGGCCTCAGGCCATGCATTTCTGATCTTCAGTTACACCTTTCAATCCTCAACCCTGCATGCCCCCAAAAGACTACAGATGCACCTTTTCTTTGCTATTCCCCAATGTCATCAGGCATCCCTTCTCTAGACCTGCTCACCAGCTCATCCATCAGCCTGAAATTCTTTTGACTTTTTTCCTTAACTCTTTTGGTCTCTGTTCAAATATCATGCCCTCAGAGCCGTCTCTTCATGAGGATTACAGTACTTCAGTTGCTCCTTAATCTGCTTTATTACTTTCTAAAATCATTTATTACTACATTACATTTTATATTTATTTGTACTTATTTATTGTATGCTGCTTCCAGTCAAAAGTAAGCCTCTATGGTAGCAAGGGTTTTATTTCTTTTTCTTTCTTTTTTTTTTTCTTTTAATCCACCTTTGGCACTGAGCCTTGCTTGAATGGAAAAAAAAGTGAAATGCAAAAAAGAAAAAAGTAAGGAAAGGAAGTAAGTAAGGAGAGAGGGCAGGGGAGGAAGCAAGCAAAGGAAGTAATCCTGTTTCCTGAAAACACAGGTTGGATAGCTAAAGAAACAGGGAGTATTGATTATGATTTGAATCTTTAATGACCCTCAAAAGTTTCATGTGTTAGGCAATTCAGGAATGCTCAGAGGTGAAATGAGTAGGTTAAGAGGGCTGTAACTTCTTTAGTGGATTGATGCATTTGATGGATTAATAATTCTCATGGATTATTGGGTAGTGGCTGTAGGCAGGTGGGGCATGGCTGAAGGAAGTAGGTTACAGGGGCCATGCTCTTTGGGGTTATCTCTTGTCCCTGATTCCTTGCATCCTTCTCTCTCTCTCTCTCTCTCTCTCTCTCTCTCTCTCTCTCTCTCTGCTTCCTGGTTGCCATGATTTGAGCACCTTTCCTTTACAATGCCCTGCCACCATGAGGTCCTGCACACTTAAGTCCAAAGCAAAGGACTTGATTAACCCTGGACTGAACCTCTAAAATCAGGATCCTGAAACAAGCCTTCCTCCTGGAAGTTGTTCTTGTCAGGTATTTTAATGAAAAAGCTGACTAATACAATATTCATCTTAATTTTCAAGGAAATAGAGAACAATTTCTCCTCCTGAGAGTAAAAAGAAAGATGTCTCAAATGGGAATGAGGTTCTGGTTAGGAGAGACTGTCAAAGGTCTTTGCCTCTCACAGAGAGGATACAAGTAGTTGATGACAGATTCCTGGAAGGACTGCAGAGGTTGGAAGAAGGAGGGAAATGCAGGGTGGACAACCCGATCTTGAGCTAGGCCACATCTACCCACCTCATTGCCACCAATCTGGTGCAAGCTACTGTACCTTGCCAGAACAGCCCCAGCAGGCCAGCTGGTCTCCCCAGTGCTCCTTGCTAGAGAGTTCTACTCAACAAAGCCAGAAAGACATCTTCTTTCCCATCATTTTTACTCTAAGCTTCCTCCTGTCCAGGTAAACCACTCTTTTGGTTTCTGACAGGACACTTCCCTGTCACCACAGGAATCTGCACTTGCTATTCCATCCACATGAAATTTGCCCCTCTCCCCACCCCTTGCTATGGAAACACACCAGCCAAGGCTGGAACCATCAAGCCAAAGTATCCTAACCCAGACAGACAGGTTTTCACTAAAATAAAGGTATAAAGACCCTCTCCTTAACTTTCTCTGTGGCTAGTAGGGCAGATCACATCTCGTGAACCTTGGGAAACAAAAGCAAGGTATTGTAGAGTTCAGTGGGAGAAGAGAAGGGACTTCTCATGTGTGTAACTTTGTAGATGTCAGAATAATTTAACATAAATCTTACAACAAATGTGGAAAGACGTAAAGACATTTATCCAGTAAATT
The DNA here is from genome assembly GCA_020662805.1 of Glaucomys volans. Taxonomy (NCBI): domain Eukaryota; kingdom Metazoa; phylum Chordata; class Mammalia; order Rodentia; family Sciuridae; genus Glaucomys; species Glaucomys volans. The sequence continues at coordinate 5,337 of JAJEJO010059388.1, read as the reverse complement.
GTTCAGATTTACGAAAAGGTTATTAATGAAACAGGAGTACAATGTTGAAGATATTTGAAAGGATAACATCATTTGTTTAAAAGAGTAAAACATGGAGAATCTCTTTGTAAGTGGAGACTGTGTGACTTCTGCACTGGGTGAGAAGTTCACTCATTAGGGAGGGCCTGCTTCCCTCCACCCCTCACAGCCTGTTCAGAGCTCAGGGATCAATTGCACTTCCACCAGGAAGGTTTCCTGACCCATTCCTCCATGCTTCTGACCCATTTTCATAGTACTGTGCACGTTTAAAAATATCATTCAGTGTCTAATTATTTGAGGGTTAGTTTGAAGGTGTAGTGGAGCTTTTTTCCTGCAATAGATCCTAAACTTGATGAGAACTGGGGCAGAGTTCCTTTTTCTGTTTTACTGTGGTAAACCCCATGCAACCACAGAGTTTGGCATACAATGGGAACTCTGCTAACATTTGTTGAACAAAATGAACAAACACACCTGACATTCGATGTGCTAAGCTAATAATTCCAAGTACTCTTTTTTTAATAGATGTTTTAATACCACCACAATCCATAGTATTATTCCAGCATTTACCTCATTTTACATATGAAAAATGAAGAAAAATGATGTTTTGTGGAACCATGAGATTTTTATATGAAAAATAAGTTATAATAATGATGAAAATAAATACAAAACAAATTGAAAAAAAGTTCAAAATAAATTGAACAAACTCTTCCATCTTGTCACATCTACCTTCACCAGTGTATTAGTCAGGGTTCTCTAGAGGAACAGAATCAACAAGAAGTATGTTCATAAAAAGGGGATTTAAGAGATTGGCTTACTTGACCAGAAGCTGGATAGTCCATAATAGCCGTCTGCAGCCTAGAGAGCTGGAAGAACCAGCAACCGGGCAGTCCAAGAGGGAGAAGCCCCAGAACAAGAGGGATCAACAGTGCTACCCAGGCTGAGACCAAGGCTTCTGGAAACTTCCTGGAGAATCACTGGCAGAGTCCGCTTTGGAAGAGTGAAAAAGTGAGAGTCTGATTTCCTCAGATGATCAAAGCAGCAATCAAGAATCCCTTCAAGAAGAGCTGAGCTTGCATCTGCATCTCCTTCCTTGTTCTTCCAATGTTTTATTCTTTCCAAGCCACTGTCTTATTGGGTGGTGCTGCCCATGCTTAGGGAGGGTCTCCACCTCACTATCCCACATTCCAATCATTCCTAGACAGGCTCTCATGGACATACCCAGAGGCCCCTTAATCATTGGCATCTCTTACTCCAATCAAGTTGACAATTCAAGTTACCCATTACAACTAGTATCTAAAAGAAAGGATTCTTGCCATCTCTTTTATGAGATAACAATACCAACCATGCTGTGTTAAAATGTGTACACTGAGCTAATGTCTTACTTCTAACCAACAGGGTAATGTGGAAGTGATGAGCTGTGACTTCTTTTATTTTTGAACACTTACTTTGGGCATTAATCCTTGGTTAGATTAATACACATATATATAAACTATGGACTTTCTTTCAAATGTTCAACTGTTAATTTTATTATTTTTTCTCTTTTTAAAAATGTTTTTAAGTCCACAGATCAAATTGTATGTATTCACTTTGTACAACATGATGTTTTGAAGTATCACCTTGTAGAATGACTCAATCTGGCTTATTGCACATGTAGTAACTCACATTGCTACTGTCCACTCTCTTGGCACTTCTCAAGAATGCAATATGTTCCCTGTATCTACCTGAAATCCTGAAGCTCTTCACTCACACACTCCATCTCCCTTTCCCCTCCCTCACCCAGAGTCTGGAAACCCTCATTCTACTCTCTCCTTGTAGGAGATCAACTTTACCCGGACATTGTGGGGAGTAAAATAAGGGTCACACAGCAAGACAAATTCGTGATCTCCTTCACGTAGGAATCAAATATGATGGGATGTCACCTTTGAGACATGGCCATCAAAGGAATATAGCTTTTTCTCACTCTCTATTGAATTGAAAATTCTGGGGACTTCTGAAATATACAATATATATCTATATCTATCTATCTATTTATATAGATAGACAGATATAAAATATGTGTGTACATGTATCTATATACATATGTGTGTGGGTGCATATATGTGTATGTATCTCTATATATACATATATATTCCAGATGGACAAATATATCTGCCAGGAGAAATATGCATAATCACAAATTAGCAATTTATATAAATCATATAAATTTTGTCTTCAGAAATGGCTCTTCCATCCATGTGTAAGTTTGAACCATTTGACCTTAATTTGATACCACCAGAGCTGAATTCAGTAAGTTAACTAAGTGGAAAGTATGTGCCTAAGATTCTGGTTGGAACTGATGAGGAAACAAAAAGAAGACTGCTCCATTTCTGGCCTCAAGGACACAATGGATTATTTAATTTGTTCTAATGTTTTATAGGTAAATTTCATAAAAATGCAAATTCTCGTGCCTGGTCAAGATTCTGATTCAAAAAGCATCTCTGATAGACATACTTAGCATTTTAAAAAGCTTCTGATAGAATTTTGGTACAAATAGGGCCCAGCACAATCTCTGGAAAGCTGCTGTAGTTGAAGCAGCATATATAATAGTTATTTTATCAGTTCTTTTATATCAGAGGCAGCACACTGGAAATATGTATCACTGGATATGCTTGGACAATGGCACCATGGACGATGCAATGTCAAGGGGACAGATGGGCAGCACGAGTCCTGTATTCTGTCCCCACTGTCCCATCTCTCTCACATTGGTCAAATCCACTGGCTTCACCAGACCTGATTCTTCACTAGTAAAATGAAGGAGATGAGCTAGATGTTTCCTTATGTGTTCTCATCTTTAAAATTAGACAAATCCAGAAAGCAAGTTGCTAGACACCAGGATGCTATTCCTGTCACATCTCCTAAAGATGTGACAGAGTCTATCCTGACTTTCTCTTCAGTTTCTTGTATATGAAATTGAGTTGATCATATGCCCTTCACCTGATTGTTAAGAGGATCAAGTGAAGCAAAGTATGTAATACTGCCTTTCAATTATATAGCTGTTGTTGAGCCATCCCCAAACTCTGTGGTAAGAGATTTACCTGACCCTTGCTTAAACTCCCCATGAGTTCATGCAGTGAGTGACACTGCAGGCCAGCTTACACAGGGGCACACCTGCACTGAGAAACGTTATGCTACTGCTCAGTGTTTCATGGAAACTTACATGTAGTCTCAAGAGGTTGGCGTCAAACCCAGGACCCTCTCACTCCATTCTGCAGGCATGCCCTCATTTATCTATAAAACCAATACAGAAATGGGCTGAGGACGACACATAGAGGGACAGAGAGTCCTCACTCTCCGTCCAATCCAATGTTTCCTATGAGCCTCTGCTCTTGCCACTACTTGAAGCACCCTGAGAACCTTCTCCTCTACATCTCATAGGAGACTCCCCGAATTTGCATTTCCAGCTAGAGAATTGTTAGGAGTCTTTGGTGATTCTTAGCACCCAGATCTTTTGGAAACTATGGCTCTGTCCACCTCTTTTTCTACTTATATTTAAAACAGTTATCAACAAGAGGGATGATTTTAGCTTTGCATTTCGGGTTTGGAGGACTCCTGGCCTGTGGTGAAGTGTGAGCCAACAGCGGGGCTCTGCTCTGCCCTAGTCAGTCTTCTCAGTGGCCTGCTTTGCAGCCAGTTGTGGGAGAAAGGCTTAGTCCCAACCCCAAGTGCTCCTAGACAGATGGCTGTACTGCCCCACTCCTTGGTTTTGAACTTTCTCCCGTCTACAGGAAGTCTCTGGCTAGCTGTGCTGGAAACTCTGGAAGCAGGCAGCAAGAGCAGTTCCAGGCCTCCTCCTGCAGCCCTCAGCCAGCTTGCTTTGTGCCTGGCTGGACTCCAGTGGTGGAACAGAAGGGGCACAGCTCGGGAAAAAATTCAAGCATTCTAGAGATTTCTTACAATATTGAGGTCTCGATCTATTTTTCCAGCTCTGGATTCACTACTAACTTCTCCCCTAATAAAATTAAATGTACTTTGAAAAACAATGAACTACAAGGTATAGATGATCCTTCAAAGCCATTTGAATCTGAAAAAGTAATGATTAAAATACAGAAAAAAATGAAGTCATAACTCATGCCTTTTATGACTTTTCAAACCACAGAATCATATGTTCCATTTGGCCAGGAATGATTTTCCCTTGAGGTTCTCCAGTGTCTGGTACTGTGCATTACTGATCTTTCAGTGAATATTTATTGACTAAATTAAGAAAATGAAATTTAATGCATTTATGCAGATAGAAATAGGACTGTTTGAATACGTCATCATTTTTTTAGTGTTCCACACTGAGAGGACTTGTAGTATGTGGCGTAAAGGAAAAGACAGCACTTTCTCCTCGACATGGGAAGAGGAAGGTGAATTCCTGGAGCAGAACTGAACCAACATAAGTGAAATCAGAAAATTTATTTTTGTACATCCAGCTTCTCAATCAGACGTCTGTGATCTGAATTCATCTCACAGATGTATTTCATTTAGTTTTCACAGGGTTTTCAAAACATTTTAAGCCATTTTTAAAACAAGTCAGATAATTTCCCTTTATTTAAAAGAATAGTCTAGATTTCTGGCTGTCCTTGAGTAAGTGTCATTAGGATCAATGCATCGACACTGTCATTGTCATGATTTGTATTATTAATGTCCATGTTAGGCAATATAGGGATTTTCATAGGTGGAGTGCTCAGGTTATGGAGCTCTAACCTCATCAGTGGATTAATCCATTTGAATGGACTTCTGGGTGGTAACTGTAGGCAGAGGGGATGTGAGTGAAGGAGCTGGGTCACTGGGGCATGGCCTGAGCTGCATCCATCCATGGCCCTTCCTCTCTCTGCTTCCTGGCTGCCATGAGCTGCGTAGCACTCCTGCATCACACCCTGTCTCCATGACATTCTGCCTCTCTGCAGGCCCGGAGCAATGCAGTTGGCTGCCCAGGGCCTGATCTCTGAAACCGTGAGCACAAAATTAACTTCTCCCCATCTAAGTTTTTCTTGTCAGGTCTTGTGGTCCAGCATCGAGAAGCTGACTGACACAATCCTCAATACTATAATTACCTAGCAAATCTTTGAAGGCCCATGACTCAGGATCCTGAAAATAAATATTATAGCATCTTTCTCCCTCCTTCCCTCTTTTCTCTATAGCAGCATTACATAGCCAAAATTTTGGCAGCAAAGGAAGTGCTCTGCCTGTGCTAGTCAATAATAGAGCCACTAACCACAAGTGGCCATTGAACACTGGAAATGTCAATAGTGTAACACAGAAACTGAAATTTTAATATTAATAAATTCTAATTAATTT
>JAJEJO010059387.1:0-34649 GCA_020662805.1 Glaucomys volans | reverse complement strand
CACTGCTATTACTCCTTCTATTACTTCTGCAGTACATTTTAGAATGTATTTTTTATACTTTCATATGTTTTATTCAACACCAGTGTCATAGAGAGGCCAATTAGATAACTAGTATTTGCAGTGATGGAAACTAATGCTATTTTATTTACCATTTATAAAGCATTAATGAACATCCAATTCATTCTTTTAGATGAAGAAAAATAAGAATTCAAATTTATTTGTAAGATGAATTTATAGTTTTGTAAACTATTTTTTTTGCAATTAAGTGTCTCCACTTTCTCCTATTTACACACACGCACACACGCACCCACCCAACACACACACACACACACACACACACACACACTCCTATACATATGACCTCTATTTCTTGTGTAACAAAACTAACTCATTATCTATTTATTCCTGCCTATACTTACTCATAGTATTTATTTTTAATGTCAGGTAAGGGAAAGCAAACTTCATTAATGGGGTTCATAATTTCCTGGATATTTCTGGATACATATTCTTCCATATGCACTTGAAAAAAATTATGTCTTCTTGCAAAAATAACAAAGATGAAAACAAAACCAAGAACAGCAATATCCTTAGGATATTTCTACATATTTGAAGTTATAATATTATTTTTGTGGCCATTGACATTCTTGAATTATGACTTCATAATCAATAATGTGGTGTTTCTTCCCATTTATGCAGAGCATGTTTTATATACACCAATGAGAAATTATGACTTTATTCTTTACCTATAACGTTAAATTAAAAGTGAAGTATTTGCTATTTCATGTTGAATTGGTTATGCATAGCTAGCTAATACTAGTATAACTCTTATATACTAATACAGCTAATAATTTTCAGTTTTTTGTGCTCTGACACCTTATCCCAATTCTTATCAATTCTAGTAATCTTTCTTCAAGCCTTCTGACTTTTCTAGGTACTCACTGACATTTTATCTTAAGAGTTCTCACTTTTTTCTCTAATATTCATGGAAATAGTTTCTGTCTTGCTGTATTTTGCACACCTCTTAGACAAGTTTTAAAGTGGTGATGACATTACATTGTCTTTCTCAGTTTTGTAAGATACTTGCTCTTCTTTTTGTTAAACAATTTTCATCTTACTCAAAATCAATCTTTACATTTATAACTTGCTTTTGTGTTAATAAGTGATTATCTACATGTCATGTTAAAATCATATGGCTTATATATTTGAATTTACTTGACACAATTTCTGTCAATATCTTGATTCTCATTGACTTTTGCCTTGTAACTAATAAGTCAGACCTCATTACATACCTTATCTGCTAGAAACTGTGACCACCTGTTGTGGGTTGAATTCTCTTTCCAAAGATGGGCTCAAGTCCTAAACCCCAGTACCTAAAAATGCATCCTTTGTAAATAAGCTCTTCACATATGCAACCAAGTCAAGATGAGAGCTTACTAAATTAAACTGAACCCTAATCCAACATGACCAGCACCCTTACAGGAGGAAAAATGTACCATGTGAAGAGACAGCTACATAAGGAGAACTCGGTGTGATGACAGGGACAGGCTCTGGCATGAAACAGAAATAAACCAGGGAGCTCTGCGGGCTGCCAGCAGCTGCCAGAAGCAAGAAGAGACGCCCGCAGGAGTAATCCACCCTGCTCACGTCCTGATGTTGGTCTTCCATCACACACAACCTTGAAAGATATATTTCTGTTGCTTTCAGTCACCCAATTTTCAATAACTTTTGAAGGCAGCCCTGGAAATCTATCCGCTATTATATAATTTCTTAAGTTATAGAACAAAAGAAAAATAAATGCTTCGAATTCACCAAGACCAGTGGTATGGGTCTCTTCATTGCTTTGCATTAGGGCCTGTCACACACACTGTGACTAATAAATGTGTCTAAGAAAATGACTGAATATGTGTTCTTCATGTTCTTGTATGTGAGTTGAAATAGGAAAAAGAAATTTTTCAAATGCAGAAAAAAACTGAAAATAATAAATAGTTAAATATGTACATTCTAATAAATACTTTATTAAATTAAATGTTGAGGCAGAGAAGTGTCTTTCAGGAAACATTAAACTTTTCCTGAAGAACCATCATTTATTTTTCATCAAATTATTATTTTCCTCTGTTTATAGTGCAATGGTGAATATGGTTTGAAGATGAGACAGGGGAGAAATCAGGATAAAATACAGAATGGATGGAAGTAGTGCGGAGCCCAGCACACTGCAGTGGGGAGCTCCTGGGAGAACCTCAAGGAAAGCAGTTCACCTGGCCATGAAGGCCACCCTGGAGGCGGAAGGATGAGGGAGGCAGTTCAGCCTAGACGGTCATTTGTGGTGTCTGTTCTCAAATTTTAGAGAACATGAAGTCAAAAAGACTAATTTTAAAAAGTTGAGAGTTTTGATGGAAACATAAATGAAAAAGAAAATATGAACCCAAGTCAGAGAGGGCAATGAGGTGGACAGGTACCTCACATCTCTCATATGTTCCCTTTATGGTGATCGGGCCTGAATAACCTGCTAATTAATGGATTAAGTGCCCCAATTTAAGGCTGAAAGCTTCATGACTATAGAAACTATTGATATTTTATTTAAGAAATTTTTCTCCAGGGACTTGAACCTGTTTGATGATTAGTGAATTTTTTGAAAAAACAAAAAGCGAGAAGGATAAATAAAATATTTCTAAGCAGAGTGAGAGATAAGTAAAAGGTTTCCAGTCAGAGTGATTTCAGGCAGAGTGGAGGGTACAAATCTAGTTCAAATAAAAACAGGGGCATCTTGTCCACAGACCACACAAGGAGAAAGTGCAGCTGAAAGACACAGCTGAAGGGGACTGCCAGGGAGCAGAGTGCCTATCACTCAGGGTTGTCAGTCATGGAGGGCTTGAGCACTCTGGTCTGGAAAATCACCTGAAGGCTCTGCTCCAGAGATTTCTTTATTTAGCCATGTTTTCAACATAGCTTCCTGGAATCCCAAAGAGCTCAAAGCAGGGAAAAGTAAGTTCTTTGCAAATGTTCATTTGAGTCAAGGAATTTGAAAAAAAAAAAAAAAAAAACATGATTTGACAAGGGAATATAGCCAAAAGAGAGCTTAAATGCACTATTAACAGGACTTTAAAATCTGAGCATCTTGTAAGACTTGATTGAATTATAAAAATAATGGTTTATAAACCTATTATTGAGTTAAGTGAAACATCTCCGAGCACATTTAAAGCAGTTATTTTCTGAACTCTTCAGAGCTTGTTCACCAAAGGAGTAGTCCAGTGCATCTCTAATCAAGCAAAAATTCAAATGCTAAATCATCATTTGGTCTAGAAAAAAATTAAAAAAAAATTAAAAAGCAGTGGGCTTTCCAAATGTAGTCTTATCATTGCTCTTAGATTCCAGCCAGGAAAATGCCAGCGAGACTTGTTGCTAAGATCCCTTCCCTATGTGTTTAGTGTTTATTTTTATAGACATAAAACCAACTACTTAAATTTTTAAGAGGTGAGAATAAAACCAACAGTTTTTCTAAATCTTAGTAGGAAATACTGATGTGAAAATTAAAGACACACTTTATTTTCTCTAAATTACTTTTTGTCTAATATATTCCCAAAAACATAATTTGGGGAGAGTAATAAAAAAGCAATTGTCAATGATTATTTTGGAAACAGCATATTGTTATCAACTAAGGTATCACTTAAGCAAGAAGGAAGGAAGGAAGGAAGGAAGGAAGGAAGGAAGGAAGGAAGGAAGGAAGGAAGGAAGGTAGGTATTGGAAGGAAGGAAGGAAGGAAGGAAGGAAGGAAGGAAGGAAGGAAGGAAGAAAGGAAGAGAGGGAAGGAGGGAGGGAGAAGGAAAGAAAGAAAATACTATCTAAATGATAATTGGCATCACTTTCAAATTAATAAAAGAACTAAAAAGCTAATGCATAGTAAATGAAACTATTCCTATATTAAAATATAGAGACCTAGGACAAAAACTGTAATTTGATCATTTAAACTTCAATGCCAAATTGTAGTTACAGGTTTCATGATAATAAATTATAATAATCACTATTTTATTCCATATATTTAGACAAAAATAATAACAAATTAGTATATAGTGAACAGTATTATGACTTTTATAGTTCTAAGACAAATAAGATAGAAATTTAGTGCAAAATTCAAATAAGTTTTAAAATTATTTTGTTTAACCTATGAAAAATATCACAGTTGGCAATATATATTTTTCAGTAAGGCAAGAAAATGTTCCTGCACTGAAGAGCTTTATCCCTGGAGAAGGAACAGTGTATAAAAAGAATAAATTATTTGCATACACATTCTGTCAGTGCAATTTTCACTTTACAGAAAAGCAGAAATACTCTAGTAAAACTATAAAATGAAATTTGGGAGGCTTGGGATTTCTGTGATCTTCAGCGAGGTGTGTTTTATGCGTTCAGAAGAAATTAATAGCAAGATCTGCCTTGGACATAAGAAATGCAGGTCTAAACATAGTCATGGTGTTAGAAATATAAAATCATGAGTTTCATTTGTTTTCTGACAGGGTTTTTTCATTTATTTTAATATGTTTTTAGTGAAATAATTTTGAAAAACGATGGCAAATTTTATCCAACCAGATTTTTTCTCTAAATCACAAAGCAAAATTCAATCTTCAAAGTTGATTTTGGATTTAGATTAAAAGAAAACAGGGCTGAGGATTTATTTTGATGGTAAAACACTTGCCTAGTTTTAATTCAAGTACCTTATGAAAGAAAACGCAGTACCCAGCCCTGGACAAACTTCTTTGGAGGAGTATCTTGTTACTCTATATGTTGGTGCATGATGACTTCAAAAACCAGCTGCATGAAGCTGAAGTTCAGTTCTGATAAAAATAGTTTGACAAAGAATTACAAAAATACTATAGCTAACACTATGGTGAGAAATGTGAGGTTTTCCAGCTAAGATCAGGAATGAGGCAAGGTTATCCTCAGTATATTTTTCAAAGTTAATGCAAAAAGGCAAGAAAGTAAAATATATAAAAGAACACAGATTGGGAAGCAAGAAATAAAATTAACTTTGTTCACAGGAATCATGTTCGTCCATGTATAACATTGAAATAATCAACAAAAACACTAAGAGGAGATTATAGAAAATTTCTGTGAGGTTCATATATAAGACTGAATCTTGTTTTTTGTACATACATGCAGGAACAAGTGGAATTTAAATTAGAAATAAATTACTCCTCATAGCATCATCCCAGATAGTAAAAAGCTTAAAATATGTATCATGTTTTGATAAGAAAAACTATAAAACTGATAAAAAATCAAAGAGCTAATTAAATATTGATACAAAATTATCCATGTTCATGTATAGAATGACCCAATTTGGGAAGATATTAGTCCAATCCAAATTGTTCCATAGACTCAATGCATCCCAATAAAACATCAACATGTTATTTTGTGGATATCAAAAATCTAATTCTAACACTTGTGTAAAGAGCAAAACACCCAGAATAGTCAATGCTTCTTGAAGGAGAAGAACAGAGTTGGAAGCCCAATGTCACCTCTCTTCAAGTATCACTGTGTTATAGTGGTCAATGCAGTGTGTTATGGTGAAAAAACAAACAAATAGTAAGTTGGAAGTCTGAGGCAGGAGGATCAAGTTCAAGAACAGCCTCAGAAACTTACTGAAATCTTGTTTCAAAATAAAAAATAAAAAGAGATCGGGGTGTAGCTCAGTGGCGAAGCATCAGAGTCCAATCCCCAGTCCCCCCTCCCTGTCCAGCAGATAACAGACAGATATAGAAGAATGAAAGAGAAGAGAGTGTCCATAAAGAAATCATAAACCTACAAAATTATTAACTCAAAACGTACCTAAGTGTAAAAGGCAAACATAAGGCACAAAGCTACAAACCTGGCACAGGGATTGTTTATTTTAGATAAAACACTAAAGGCCAATCCATGAAAGAAATTATATTATGTAGAGGGAAGTGAGAGGGGGTGGGGATGGGGGTCTGTAAAATGGTGGAATGAGACAGACATCATTACCCTATGTACCTGTGTGACTAACAAGAATGGTATGAATGTACATCATGCACAACCAGAGAAATGAAAATTTGTATCCCATATGTGTACAATGAATCAAAATGAAGTCTGTAAAAATAAAAAAAAAATTAAAAATAAAAGATTAAAAAAAAAAAAAAGAAAGACTTCATTAACCTTAGAAATGTCTCCTGTTCAGAAGACAATGCTAAGAAGATGAGACAACAAACCCTTGACTGGAAGAAAAGGTTTTCAAAAGACAAATTTCATAAAACATGGTCATCCAAGATATACAGAGAACTCGTAAGACCGAATGATGTGAGATGAAAAGGCCCACTCAAGAATGGGCCAAAGGTCTGCATGGTTATTTCATGAAAGAACATAAACAGATGGCAAGCCAGCATATGGAAAGGTGTTCAACATCACATGTCATTAGAGAATGGCAGCCTAGTAACACCCAACTGCACTCCTATTACCATGACCAACACCCTCAAACCAAACCCGACACACCAAGTGCTGTTGACGGGGTAAAGCAAAAAGATCTCTCCTTCATAGCTAGTGAGAATAGAAAATGAGATAGCTGCTTAGAAAGCAGTTTACCAATGTCTCACACAACTAAACATACCATCACAAGACTGAGCAGGTGTGCTCTTTGATATGGATATTTATCCAAAAGAGCTAACCAATCATGTCCACACAACTCTACACATGGATATCCATAGCATTTTATTTGTAATTTTCAAAACTTCAAAGCAATCAAGATGTCTTCTGGTAGGTGAGTAGATAAATAAACCATGGTACATCTGGACAGTGGAATATTATGCAGTGCTAAAATGATTTGAGCTGTCAATCTATGAAATGATATTGATAAAACTGAAAGGCATAGTGTTAAGTGAAAGAAGCTAAAACCAAAATCCAGGTATCATATAATTCCAACTATATGACAATTTGGAAATTGCAAAACTATGATGATAGTGAGGGATTTAGGGTAAAGATGTATGACTAGACACAACACAGGATTTCCCTGCCAATATAACTATTTTGTGGGATATCTCAATGGTGGATACATTGTATAGAATAGAATGTGAAACACCAAGGGTGAACCCTAAAGACAAATATGAACTCTGGGTGATGATGTCTCAATGTGGTTCCCTGATTGTAACAAATGTGGGATTCTTGTGTAGGATGACAGTGGGGAGGCTGTGCATGTGTGGGTGAAGGGTGTATGGGAAGTATCTGCACTTGATGCTTGATTTTCTTATGACTTTTAAACTACTATAAAATATAATATTTGCTAATTTTTAAAACAATTGGAGCAAATTTTGAGGGGATTGTTGTCCAAATTATATACATATACACAATATACAATGTAGAAGATATAAGCATGACATACAGCAAACGTGGAAACAAGATCAGCATCATTAGTCATTAAGGAAATGCAAACTAAAACCACAGTGAAGTGCTGCTTCACACCACTAGGATGGGTCAGATCAAGTCAGTCCACAGCAAAAGGTAGCAAAAGGATATGAAGCAAGTGGAGCTCACTCACCCTGCTGGTGAAGATGTCATATGGCACAGAGCCTTGGAAAAGCAATTTGGCATTTCCTCGAAAATTTAAATAAATTTACCATATGACCTAACATTTCTATTTGTATTTACATACAACAAAATTGAAACTTGGATTTTTGAAAATTGCAGCTATATACTGCAAAATTTGTAGCTATATACTACAAAATCGAGAATTGAAAATTGAAGTCAGAAGTATGTGTACCAACATGCATAGCAATACAATTCATAATAGCTAAAAATGCCTATCAACTGAAGAATAGTAGGTGTTTAAAATTTTGAATGTATATATGGAGTATTATTTGGCAGTAAAAATAAATAAATGATACATTCTCTAACATGGATGAATCTTGAAATATGCTGAGAGAAGAAAAATAGTTAAAAATGAACATAGCACTCTATGATTCCACTTATACGCTGTACAAAGAAGAGGTAAATATGTTAACCTAAAGCTGGATGGGGAATGTAATGGGCATGGGGACTCAGGAGTGACTATCAGTGGTCACCAGGTACTTTGGGGTAATAAAAAAGAATAAAAATAGGGTGGATGATCATACACAAGGCAAATGCCAACACTCAATACTGAAACTTCTAAACCCCTTGAACTGTGCACTTTAAATGGTGGATTTGATGCTATATGTGTTGTATCCTGCTTCTAAAAAAATAGGGCATTTGACTTTTCCAAATAAGACAGATTTTTTTAAATCCTCAAATCAATATGGTACTGTTTATCCTAAAAAAGCTAAGATTGTATTTTGAGAACTGTGGCAAAAGCAGATTAAGACAAAATATTTGATTTTCACAGGTATGCATTGCTTGTCAGGTGGGCAAAACCAGGACAGGTTTATTTAAATTCTCACCTACTAGGTTGCTATGAAAATCAGCAAAATTAATGGAGGGAAAATGAATGTTTGCTTGTGTCTGACTCAACATATTGCTGTGCACTGAGTCACCTAATCAGATGTCAATCTCCATTCATTTTTATAAGCTCTTTCTTCATTTCCTTCATGGTTAAATTGCATGATGTGTGTTGTTCTGCTTCGGGAAGAGCCATCTGCTGTATAATTATCACCAGGGGCTAACCATTATCTCAAGGTGCAGAAATTCAGCATTACAGGTAATATGAATGCATAATGTATCAAGCCTGGGTACCTAATTGAAAACCCAAATACATCCAGTTAGAACTCCATCTGGTCAAGACTTTTGAGTTTTAAGAAATGGCATTTCCTCAAACTAGAAAACAAAATAATTTTTACATCTTCAAATTTCTTGAGTGAAATTTTTAAAAATGAAAAATTGCTTTCACATGATTTAATTTAACAAAAGTGAAAGAATAAAAAATTCTATGAAGAAGAGGAAATATTATATTCATGGGCAATAGTCATATGTGACCCTGAGCCTTTAATATGTTTAGTAATATGGAAAGGAACATTATAAGATGTGACGATTATATCATAGGCAGCAATCCTCACCATGACCTCATTTCTCTCTTTTTAAACAACTACATACACTAGAGGGGATAAGAAAATAATAAGAAGCAATAAAGATAACTACTGAGGATTCTTTCTGTTATATCCTCATTTTTCTCTCCTGATGCAGTTTCTGTATCTGTTAGGCAACTGAGTGTCAGTGCAAGTGAATCATTTTTACTAGGGAACCTCACATAGATATATGAGCCATTATTTACAAAAATATAAAAATGAAAATAGAGCATATTTGTCTTCATTGGTACAATATCTTTTCACATGTTTATCTTCCCCCATAAAAAAGCTCCCCAAATCTTAAGATTTGTAAAATTTAACATTTGTATGCCGCTTCCACTTTCTTCTCTTATAAATTGCTGGAACCACACTCAATCACCAAATCAAGTTGCAGTCCTTTGGCATGTAATGTTTCTGACAGGGATGCTTCCCAGGGCTGATTCTGCTGTGCTTCTGAATTCTGAGAGCTGCTGTCTAACTGGACACATCTGCTACATGCATATAACTTTAGCATCCCTTGGAGGAATTCTCTAACCCCAGAATACATGTAGGTGATTAAAGCCTTAATTAAAAATAATGCAGTTAATGTAGGTAAATTAATTCAAAAGTATAAAATACTGATAATTTATTTCTTTAGCTTCTTTCATTCCAACATCAAGAATGAATTTGGGAAAACCTTAGCAGCTATTGCTGAGGAAAAGATGTACGGTCTCATCCTATAGGGGTTTCCAGGATGCGGGCCTGAGACAATCATCATCAAGCTCATCTGAGAGTTTGATGGGACTGTGGAATCTCCCACTCCTCCCCAAGCGCTCAGCACCAAAAGCAATGACTCATGTCGGGAAATATGTGTGTCAACAGTCCTCCAAGTGATTCCTACGCAAACTCCTTTGATGACCTCTGGTCAAGTTTATTTCCACTTGTCTGCTCACTCAGTTCTGGGTTACGTTCTCATCCATGTCTTGCTGTTCCTTTACGGCATCCTTAATGGGAACTGTCATTTCTCTGTACCAAGTAATACTTAGTCATTTGTCATTCTGACTGGCTGGTATTTTTTGGACATTTCTCAATAATTTGATAGTTCAGTATATTTGTACATCCTAGTCTCCCAAAGTAGATTTCCAAATTCTAAATTTATTCTTCTCCTTTGTTCTAGTAAGGTGCACAATGGTCTAGGTCACACCTATTAGAGGCAGTGAAATGAGAAGTGGATGTGGAAGGAGCAGGGTGAAGTTTGACCAGGTTCAGACACTTTGATCTTTGCACAAGCACAGTGGTGGAGAAATCTGATTCTTTGGAGGTGAGAGCAGAACTTCTGATGTTCAGTCTGTAGCCTGGTCACTGGCTGGTTGTTAAGCCCGGGAGTGGTGGTGTCTTAATTTATTTTATATTTTTTATCTTTTTGAGGCATAGACAGAGGTTTATGTAGGAAGGTAGATACACATACCAGGGAGAATGTGGGCTGTCTTGAGAGTGAGAAGCAGCCCTGACTTGGGCTGGGGTCTAATATTAGAGAAGGGCTATGTCAGGGGCTGGACTGGATGTGGATTCAGGGTGAAGCTGTAATTTTGCCCTGGTTTTCCTGTGCTTCTGTATTTCCCTCATTTTACAAGGGCACCGGCCAAGGGTGTGAGCCAAGGTTTGCAACATTGTTTTCTGAATCTCAGTGGATTAATTCTGCATTTCAATGACTTGAAGGTGTTTCCCTTGAGATTTCCTGTTTTTCTCTCCTTCACCTAAATTCCTATCTCACCTGCTCTCATCCCAGAGACATTGATGCCTTAATCTTAGGTTGGTGAGGGGTGACGATCCGTCTTCTATGGCTGCTTCAGGCTGGCAAAGGGTGATGAGCCTGCCTAGCCAGGGATCAAAGTCTCAACCTGACTGTTCTAAAAGGCATAGACAGTGGTGCCAGTTGTAGGATGGGTTGCTACTCTTGTATTGCCTGTTCTTAACATGGAATTGTTGTAATTTGGAAGATAGAAACTGTAGTAGAAAGACCAGGACTGAACAGTAGGAGCCGAAGTATAGTTACCAGAAGTTCTAACTGTGGAAACAGCCAAGTTAGGTTAGAATTGTAAGCATTAAAAGGTTTATTTGTCTGTACACATCTGAGAATTTGGATTTTTTTCTTTATCCTTTATGTAATTTTGGTAAGGCTTATGCAAATGTAAATCATGTTACATTTAAAAGGACAAGTCCTTTTTAATGTCCGTTTATTATTGTTCTTTAGTTACACTTTCCTGTTTAAGACTAAGTTGGTCAACAGCTGTCCTTGTTCCTATCTACTGTTAGGGTGGTGTTTAGAGAGAACATTCTCACTGTATGATTGGGTGTAGCTCCTGACTCCATTGGTTTTTTGTTTTGGTTTGTTTTCAAGTGTTGGCATTTGAATGCAGGAGAACCCTGCACTGATCTACACCTCTAATCATTTTTATTTTTTATTCTGAGACAGGGTCTCACTGAATTGCCAGGCAGGTCTTGAACTTGCAATCCTCCTGCCTCAGCCTCTGGACTCACAGGATTATGGGAGCACACTACCATGCCCGGCTCTGGCTCCATTATTTCTGAGCAGCATGAAGCCTGGTTCTTTGCTCCTCCTGAAAGTTCTGTGCAGTCCCCCACATTCTGTGATGAGAACCTGCTTTTCCATCTTCCTCTTGCTTGATTATGTTGTCTCCAAATGAGAATATGGAATGAAAAATAATATATGTTTGATATCAATTACTAGAATTTCCCCCCATCTGACTGTAATGAACAGATGAGTTTCCTCATTGGCATCAGCTGTGATTTTAAGTTCTAAGTGCTTCTTTCTTTCAAACACAAGACAAGTGGCATGCCCCCACTGTTGGGCTGCTGTCGGCTCCTCGTCACCAAGGCACCCCTTTTCTGTAGTCTCAGGGAGCTCCAGGTTTTTGCTCTGCATCTTCTTCAACAGGCCGCCATCCTCCTAAACACCTTGGCCAGTTCCTGTGCTTTGGTTCCTGTCCTCGGTTCAGTTCCTTTGGAGTTGTCCTTGAGGGCTACATTGTTAGTGGCCTGATTTTGTGATTCTGACTTCTGGTCAGGAGCAGCTTCCAAAATCAGCCTGACCTTGACAGCACAATGAGCAGAAGCCACGCTTTCTAGTCACTTCCTGCACATCCAGATGGCTCCTCTTCCCTCCACCCCTGCCTGCAGCCACGAAAATTTCATAATTAAATGATTTTATATCCACTTTGTGGTAGCATGTAATTCCAGGAGTGACCCTTCTGTATTGAAAAGCTGCAATGATGTGGCATTTGGTAGGACAGATTGTGAAATAAATTTTAGAAATGTTGAAATTGATGTTAGAAAATAATTGATGGATTTCCTCTTTGACCCTAATTTTGGGAACATGAGGGGGGAGAAAACAATATCAAGAAAGGGAGTATAGATAGGGCAAGATCTGGAAAAGTGAGTCGCATGATACCAAAGTAGGCATTAGATTTTATATAACTTAGATTAATTGCAGGACCATTTTACAAAAGGGTTGCTTGATAATAGATCTATATTTCAAAAGCTTAATGTATGGGTGGGTTAAAATGGATGCAGAGAGGAGGGAACACGACTTGGAGCAACTTTCTCATGCCCCAATAAGTGGAAACACAATGATGGGTATCAAAATAAAACAAAAACGTCTTATTGGAATCACTTGTAGGCTGCACATCTTAATTCTTTTTGAAATAAATAAAATCACTCTTCACAACAGAACTATTAACAAGACCATTATTAATGAATCAGCCCATTCCTCCTGCTCTGGGGAATGGGAGGCAGCCTCTGTCTTCACAGACTAAATACTGCGGCTAAGAGTCAGAGGAAGCATGCTCACAGGACTCTATTGCATGGGTTCTTTGTTCCCAAATACAGGGTCCAGTTGCAAATAAATCAACATCACAGGATGTGGAAACATCAAAATAAACTAAATATGCTCCAGTAGTACCAAGGCAAACTGCACTGAAAGCTTGGGAAATGCAGTGTCCCCCTCCTGAGACCCTCTACCAGACCATTAGGGCTGGTCTCTTGACTCAGTAAACAGTCAGATGGAATGAGTCCTCTTGAATTTGTCCTCACATTTCTTCATCAAATCCTCTAGTCATAGCAGGCTATCAAACCTCGCAATCCATTTTAAAATACTATCATTATTGGCATCTGTAGCCATATCTTCATTTTTTTTTCCTCTTTCTAAATTCTATATTCTTTTAGGTTAAAATTTCCTGTCTGTTTTCCAAAGAAGACTGAAACTTTTGACATAGAATAAAAGGGAGATTAATAAAAATACAAGTTAGGGCAGCCCTAGAGAACAGAAGGGATTCTTATGAGAAATAGGTGGTAAAGTCAATAGGATTTTGTGTTTGATTAGTCAATCGATGAACACTAACTCATAATGAGCTCAGAAAAGAATGAAAGGAGAAAAGTCTCCAACCCAAAATCAACAGTAAAAACAATAAGAAAAGATATGATTAAAGTGGAAAAGACTTTATACTTTATGTTCAGATTAAATAGCTGGTAAAGAGGGAGAAACCAAAGATGAAATAATAACTTATGATCACTGGGCCACCTTCCAAGCAGTGTGCAAGCATCTCACTTAATGCATTTGAACTGCCTTACCAGGGGGGTCACATCATTATCATATTTACAGCTTAGGAAACAGGCACAGATGTGTAAATCATAACCCAAGTTCACACAGCAGCAGGCACACCTATAGACAGACTTCGAATCTAGGTTCTTACAAAACTCCCACAGGGTCCTGCTAGGGAGAGTGGAGGTAATTGGCAAAGTCCCAGGAGAGATGTGATTGAGCACCTGCACAGATAAGGATTTGCCTGAAAGGGAGGCTCTGGGGCAAGCAGCGGTGGCTGGAATATGGGGACAGATGCAGATAAAGTCTAAAAGAGGTTAGAAGGGAGGTGAGTGTTTGATGTCACCAGCTGTCATTCACTGGAAGAAGAAAGCAAGGCTGTCACCAGCCCTCAGCAGGGTAAGAACTAGGGAGGCTACTTTTAAAACACCGTCAGCAGCAGTGGCTCCTGGAATGAATGAGAACAATCAGCAAATTTCACCATGTTTCTAATGATTTCTTTCCCTGTGCAAGAAAACGGAAGAAATCATTACAAATTGAGCATATGGTGATATTTCTTCTATATAAACAGAAAAGTGAGAGTTTTCTTTTTCTTAAATTCAGGTGAGTTCAAAGTAATCTTCAGGTTACCCACTTTTAAGCTAAGTTACACAAATTTGATTTTTAAAATTTTAAATAACAAAAATTAGATTTTAAACAATCAAAACAAACGTAAGAATTAAATTGCAGCTTCATCATCTAAGAAGTTAACCTAATTAATGATATAAAAATATATGTGTATAAATAATCAAAGTAATTCCATAAACTTGGAATTTGGCTAAGTGAGGAGTGCAGTGGATGATCCTGATGCCCTTGACCTCATCTAGAACAGGATGGAAAAGATGCAGGAGTAGAAATGTTCTGGTTGCATGTTGGCACTAACTACCCTGATGGCCTTTTGGTTTTCTTCTTCTCTCTGGCTTTAGCCACCATATCAACCTAAATTCCTTTTCTTCTCATTTTGTCCAAGTTGTCACCTTAATGTGTTAGATATGCAAATGGTTTGGTATAATTCAAATGTGAAAAATAAAAACATATCAGTAATTTTGGTCCCAGGTGAATATGATAACCAAGTAGTGCAGATAAAGACACTGAGGGAGGATGTGACCCCTGTGAGTTCCATGCCATAAAATCTAACCAGTCTAAGAGAGAGATCGAGAGAATCCAACAAACATCTGCTAGAAACACTTCCACATTGTCCTCTTTGGTGATAGAAACAGCATTCAGAGATGCCAAAGTATTTCTTCAGTGCTGTATAACTACCAGCCAGGTCACAGCTGGGTGTGGGGCTAGCTGGACTAAGTTAGTGTAGGCAGGAAGGAAATGATAAAGGGATATTAGGCAGCTCACTGGATTGTTGAAGGGCTGAAGGAATAGATTGAACTGAGTTTTCAGGAAAAATAAAACAAACCAAAACAAAAAAAACAGTGTGCTCTGCACAAGTCCCCAGGACACTGCCGTTACCATCACCCCCACAGCCCCCAGGGGCTCCTGTTCCTCTGCAGAGGGTCCTTGCTGCCACCATCTCCACAGGCTCTTGCTGACTTGACAGCCTTGTCACACCAGAAGGCCGCTCATGCTGTTTCCTCCAATGCTTGCTAGCAACTCTGAGTTTCTGCGGGAATATGGGTTTGGCAGAACCTCCGTGCAAGTCAGCCCTGGTGCAAGGGAAACTGGAACTGGATGACCAGATGCTGGGAAGATTCAGATGCATGTGGGAATTTCCCAACACAAAGGATTTCAACAGGCCTTACAGTCTAACCCACCCACAGATTTCCCCCAAGAGACAAATAGCTTTCTCCTCTCTCTGAATTCTCAAGCAACGAGAACAACAGGGTCCACTCTTTCAATCCAGGAAAGTAAAATTTCACTTATAAAAATGAAAACAAGTCACTTTCTTACCAACATAGACCGTCTCAAATCTCATCGGCTTCTATCTTTGATGATATTTCCTTCTCATCTAGCTCAGTCACACTATACTCCAATCTTTCATAACAGGAAAGGTATTTGAAAATTTACTCATTCCACAAATACCCTGTGCATAACAATTAGGAGCAGAAAGTGGAAATGATGGTAAATAATGCACCTGGAAAGATCTGTGACAGAAAATAAATGGGAACGTATGAGTAGTGACTATCATTCTAATTTTTTAAATGGGACGGGAAATCATAGTTGCTATTTGTAAGTTCACTCTTCCACCAACTAATCAATGTTCCCACTTCTTGGCCTCCTAATCCCTAGTATATTTGAGAGCATGGCTGTCCTGCCTGTACAAGGTTGCTGTCCTTTTAAATGTTAGTGTTGAACATGCTGCACTGAGGGACCCTTAGGATTCCCTGATTTCATAACATACTCCTTCCTAACTCCAATGTGTGGCAGCCACCCTAGGACTTGCTCAGGTCCCATGGAGCACCCTGAGCAGCTACAGACGCCTCCAGCATCACTGAGCCTGCTAGTACAGTGGACCCAGGGGTCCAGCAGCTTGCATTGCAGCTTGGATCACAGGGATTCTACTCTTTCTCTTAACCTCAATCAGAGATCAACTTTCCTAATAGAAGTTTTGAAATAATATTCCCACATGACCGGAAGTGAGTGTGAGGCAAACGTGGCGTCTGGCATTCTGGCACTGAGGACGCGGGCAGCCCTTACAGCCCTGTCAAGCCCCCTGCAGTTATAACTCTTGCTGTCAGAAGTGCATCCAAGAAGACAGGTGACAGCTCCAAAAACCTTGGTGGAAATTCAGGAGGCAAACTTTATGGTGTCAAGAAAATGGAAGGTCACTATGTTCACGCTGGCGACATCCTTGGGACTCAGTGTCAATTTCCCTGGCACCCAGGTGCCCATATCGGGCTGGGGAAGAAGAAGTACCTATGTGCCCTGGAGGAGGGACAGGAGGCTACACTAAAGAAGTCTCCGTGCCCAGTCCCAATAACCTGGAGGCAGTAGATCTGGTCACCAGACTGGCCAAGGGTGCTGTGCTCTCCAAGACTTTGGTCCATGTTGTTCTTGCCAAGCCTGAGGCACCTTCAGACTGGTGGCTATGCTCTGAAGTCCTGGCTGAGGCTGTGGGCAGAGACTCGAACCCAGGTGACAGGAGAAGGTGATACCAGAAGTCAAGTGTTGGGGTCACAACAAGGACTCTGAGGAAGAGGTCTGTTGGAGGTTGACTCTGCAGGAGACTCTTGAATGACTGCCGGGACACCTTTTGGGAGACCTGACCTGGGTCTAAATAAAGCCTGTTGGAATCACAAATAATAATAATAATGATAATAATAATACTCCCACGTGGTGATAGAATGCATAATATTGCTTCAAGACTCAGTGTGAACCACCAGTTGTTAAGATTTGCATCGTGTCTTTAACTTTGCAGGACAGATCCTGACAGGTTCCTGAAAGCTCGTGTTTCATGTACTCCAGGCCAAGATGATGTGCTGCGGTAGATCAATATAAGATTCTGCAGGATGCTGAGAAAACCAAGTCCTTCTGACCCAATCACGGCACAGCTAAGGAGGAACCACCAGGACCCACAGGAACAAAATTGCTACAAAGTAGCACACGGAATATTTAGTGTAACTACGAGGAAATTGGATGTGAAAATCAGTTTTAGCTATATAATTTCTATGTTGTTAAAATTGAGTATTGTTCTAAATCAGAGTACAAC
This sequence comes from Glaucomys volans, assembly GCA_020662805.1. Taxonomy (NCBI): domain Eukaryota; kingdom Metazoa; phylum Chordata; class Mammalia; order Rodentia; family Sciuridae; genus Glaucomys; species Glaucomys volans. Next base: position 17,316 of record JAJEJO010059387.1, on the reverse strand, counting down.
ATGGCAAAAGGGTAATAAAAGTTACCTTCTGTTAGATCACTGCTTTCAATCTTGGTGAGATATGTAATGTTAACATATTCTTTTCTCTGTCTTCTATTCAAATTCTATAAAACATGCATCTTGTTTACGTAGTCCATGGCCCTCTTACTTTTGACTTACATAGTTCATAGTCATGATTATATTAGTGAGCTTTCTGTCACGGAATATTGACAGAAAATTTTGTTTATATTATGAGTATGCATTTTAAATAAAAAACTGGTTTATCTGATTTTCAATGATAGTTCTCAAATTAAATTTTTTATATAACCCAAAATTGGCTATATATTCTTAATTCATTCAATTCTTATTTAAAAATGTTTAAATCAATATATATTAGATATTTGGCAGTACTGAAATATCTGCCAACAGCCAATGATTCAATTGTTATATTGGCTAACAGTTACAATTGATAATTTGGGAATCAGACACTATGTATAGTCTATTTTAAATTGTTTGTGATGCTTGGTTGAATAATTAATTCAATCTGTTTCATTCAACACTAAAATCAGTTGGACGAGTTCTTTGAACTAATGAGTCAATGTAGTCAAGTTAGTGAAGCCATCTAGTATCAAGATTAGAATGTCCAGGTTCCATGAAGACTTCCTGGGTGTTTCATCAGCACTTCAAGTTCTACATCTGCAAACATAGGTCATTTTATACTTTAATTCAGCACAAAATAATATACCCAGAACATGCTTACTGCACATTGAAATCATGATGAATATGCATACTTATTATCTTCAGTATTTACAAGAAAATTTTTTTCAATGCACCCAATAGCATTTTACTCTATCTTTATGGACATAAAGAATAAATATTACATAGAGTATTGTAACAAATTTTAGCTGGGGGTGGTGGTGTCCACCTGTAATCCCAGTGACTCTGGAGACTTAGGCAGGAGGATTGTGAGTTCAAAGCCAGCCTCAGCAACTTAGCAAGGCCCTAAGCAATTTAATGAGACCCTGTCTCAAAATTAAAAATAAAAAAGGGCTGGGCTTGGAGCTTAGTGGTTAAGCCCCTCTGGGTTCAATCCCTGATACAAAAAATAACAACAAAATAAATTATTATAATACATTTTAAAGATATAAATATGATTCTTTACAACTGTGTGAAATATAGTAGATATATTATAGATAAATCCAATCTTCTAAACAAAGTCTGGTAATTTTTTGCAACAGCATATACAATTTTTTGAAGATTTCATTTAAATTTTTCACAGTTAATCACTACCTATCAAATGGAATATTATTTTTAAAATATATTAGTGTTTGCCAGGCATGGTGGTGCACTCTTGTAATATCAGCCGCTCAGGAGGCTAAGGCAGGAGGATTGTGAGTTCAAAGTCAGCCTCAGCAACAGGGAGACGCTCAGCAAATCAGTGAGACCCTGTCTCTAAATAAAATACAAAATAGGACTGGGGATGTGGCTCAGTGGTCTAGTGCCCCTGAGTTCAATCCACAGTACCCCCAGATAGATAGATGATAGATAGATAGATAGATAGATAGATAGATAGATAGATAAGGGTTTAGATCAGCAACTACTATGATTTTTCATACGTAATTTTCCTACCATGAATAAATTCCAATTCTGACATTACTAAGAATGTATGTCAGTTCCTTGCCAACCTTCAGTACTCTAGGGGCAAAGTTATAATTTTCTCACAGTTGTTGCTTGATCAAAAACCACTTGCCTGGATGACCCAAAAGACTGAATAACAGCTAGTATTCTTAGGACAAAAAAAAATTACAAAAATATTCACAATTTTAATTGCAATTTTGTTATAAGGAAGAACATTATGTATTCTATATAATATGCCATATACAATTCTATAATGCTATTATAATTATATAATTTATACTTAATGTTATCTATTATATAATATATAATTATAAGTGTATAATTATATGTAATTATATTTACATGCATCAATATATAATTTTTTATATGCGATATAACTGTCATGATGTTATGATAATTATACACATAATGTATAATATATAATGATAATATATAATATATGCTTACCTGTGTATGTTATATATAATAATACGTCAAGGAAAAGGGGCTCTTTCCCTGGCACTGCAAATTGCTGAGCTGACCCGTCTTGCACTGTCTTCTAAAGCATCTTCGCTTTGCTTCCACCTACTTTTTCCTGCTTCCTCCCTTAATAAATCCTTATTGTGTTCCCTGTCCTTTTGCTGTTGTTTGTTATTTCTCTCAGGTGTCTCAAGCCAATGCTTTTCTTCACATGTGACTGCCCTGCACGACTCTTCCCCTGTCTTAATCTTGATGTGGATACCTGCTACCCGTTCCCTCCTTGATTCTCAGTATCTCAGATTTGCTCTGAGATGGTTAGAGAAACATGCTTCTCTAACATGTGTGTCACACTGTCCTCTTGGGGCGTTGATGACAACAAATCTCCAAGGCGTACATGCAAACAAAAACAATTGTGACTCATTTTGAATAAAACCTTTAAAAGTAAATATTGACATTTTTCTTTCTTTTCCAACTTAAAAATTGTGGAGAACATACCCAGGAGCACTCTCTGCCAGGAACATGACAATCTAAGCTGGGTTGTGGAGAGAAGGGAGAAATTTCATCTGGGCAGAGCAGCTGGCTGCACCATGGTCCCGAGTCTTGTTCCTTCTCAGTTCTGCAGATTCAATGACCTGGGACACCAGAAGGCAAAATTCAAGGAAGTTCAATGACACGCTTTCAGAAATCTTTTGGTCACACACATGCACCCCACTACCTCTTCAGTGCTAGGTGTGCACGTTTAGTTTGTTAAATGCAAAATATTCACAGACTGACTTACTGGCATTTGGAGAGCAGTGGCAGCCAGCACACACGTTCAGTGCCTCGGCGTCTAACACCTTTCAGAGGAGCTTCCTACTATCAGAAGCAATTGCAATTGATTTTGACAGCGTCCACACAGAACTGACACCCTTCATGTCCTGACAGCCAAATGTTGTTTGTAAGAAAAGTAAATTATGAGCAGTCCACTAAGTGAGTCAAAAGAAGGACCAAAGAAGCTTTTGGTGACATCCCTCCTTACAGCACCCCTCAGACCTACCTTTGAGGAATGACCAGAACACTTATATGCATAGAGGCACACACTAAATCCCCCTCTCACCTTGTGCTTTTGGTCCCCCAGACTGCCACCTCCAGTTGTGACAGACTACCCGGACTCAGTAATGTACTACTTTTCCTCAGGAAAGCATTTGGCCTTACTTATCTATCAAGCACACAGAAATACCCTCAAAATGCTGATATTTTGACAAAATAAAACAAAATAAAACATAAACAATATGGATGATTTCCTTAAATATTAACATCAAATCTACGTTATATTTTTTTAATTTGAAAATACATTAACATGTTATGCTCATATATATGTGTGTTATATATACATATATGTATGTACTGAATTTTTTCATATACCATCACCAAACTGAACTTTAATTTTCCCCCAAATCAGCATCTCCTCCAAAATGACCCTCTTCATTCATTATGCATGACCTTTTGTCTTGAGTTTGCTAGAATCCTATGATGTCGATTTGTATTTTCCCTCTCACTAGTAAAGAATCTCACATCTCAAGTTTTTCTTGAATAGATGTTCTCGTTTGCCTCCACCGACCTAGATTTAGTTCTCCCTGTATGCGTCGGCCATCCTAAAATTCTCCATCTAGTACAATCTTTTTCTCTCCAACACTGAAGAGAGAAATAACATCAGAAATATCTAAAACATTAACAGTCTTAAAATCCCTCAAAGTGTACAAAACGATAGGAGTAAACTTTGGCTCCACTATGGATGTGTTCCTGAGTTTGTTTTCATTTGCCAGGTTATGTTTCATCTGAGGCATAAAAGAGGGCAGGGACATCTTCCCATGAAGGTGGAAGTCAAAGGTAAGGTCCAAGCACAGAAATAGTGTGGAAAACGGAAACTACCCGAGGATTCCTGGTGCCATTCAGAGCGGGGCTGAGGGTAGATGTGGATGGTACTGGAGGTTCTGGCAACTGCTCCTGCTCATCCTTCTCAAGCAAAAACACTTCCCTGTCCCTTTGCTCTTGAAACACCAGGCACATCCCAGACAGAGCTCTCCCCACATTTTATACTAGTTATTGCAGGGTTCTGCCTCCCTAATCAGACTAATTTGAAAACCTCGCTCATACTTTGCATACGTCAGTATCTCCAAAATTCACACAGTGCCTGGTATATTGTACAACATTTATTTGTTGAATACATGTGTGAATAAATAGGATTTCACATTCTAATAGATAAAAACCATATTTTTTCTATCTCAATCATTGTGAATGCCTGCAAAGAAATTGCATCCATCATCAATTACTAACACATAATAACATACAATACTTTCAGAAAGGTCATGACAAGACATTTTAATTGCTTTATTTTTAACATAACCAAGAAGCATTCTAACAACCGCCAGACTGAATCGCCTGGGGTTTCACTGTTGTCTGGTATCTGAAGTCTGTGATCAGAATGCCAGTTTCCATGTGCTAAGATGATTTGCTGAAAAAGGGTTCAAAGTAGCCCCTTCTTATCCAGCTAGTCAGCGTCCTGAAAAGTAGGTCCACGCATTGAAGGCCTTTGTTACCCCCCTCCAGCCCCTGGAGGCTCTGATTCCTTGGTGTTTGGAGGGCTCTGCCTTGTAAGCATCATGGAGCTTCAGCTCTTCCCCTGCCAAGGGTCTCAGCTTTCTCAGGAACCGTGTGCCATCTCTCTGTTTTCCATATCCCAAAGTTCATCTTTCAAATATGTTCTCTTTCAAAGATGTTCTTTAATCCCCCTGATCTGATAAGTTAGGAATCCCATTTCTAAACTTTTTAATGTGTCAGGAGGGAGCAAATTGGGCATTTCTATTTAATTTCGCCCCTTACCTGGTAATCCCTGTGATCTGACTTCATTTTAGCATTTATATGGACACTTCAGCTTTCAACTTTTTCTAAATTAATTGCACTAACCAATACCAGTGACTTCTCTCTTATTGCCATTGATAAAACTAAGTGCAATCCTTTCCTATGACCTTGTAACACATTTTCTTTACTGCATTATTTAAACTTTTAGATTCTTTAACAGAAGATAAAAATTGCCAGCTTAGTGGTCAAGCAGGATATTTTAAAAAGAATATAATATTGTGAAACATGTGCTATTATCACTTGTTATTTGAATTAAATTATTAAACTAAATAAGGTAATTAAATTATCATTTTAATTATTTGACCCTGAAAGTGAGGTTTCTAAAGTACTTTATTAATATGAAGTGGAGAAAAATGATTGACTAAATGAGTGAATAAATTATATTTAGTCAATTTCTTTCTGCAACAAATTATAATAGCTGATTTTTTTCCTTATCTACACATTTATTAAATTGACCACATTTACTCCTTCACAATGGTTTCCCGTTTGTGGCTGGGTTACTTAAATTTCCCTGGCCAAATGCATATCGTATCTGTCCATATATTGTAAATTCGGAACACTGCTGGTAATTTCAGTACGTGTGCCTGTGATCTTTGCATCCTTCTCACCCACGTGTCCAGCTGGTCTTCCACCTCAAAGCACAGGGGCTAACTCAGCTGCTGGGTCTCACTTCTGACATGACAATCACCACGTATTGTAATCATTTATTTATATTTCTGTCTCCCCACAGTGAACTGAGACTTCTTCAAAGACAGTATCCATGGCATACTTTTAGGAATCACCTCTAACTCTATTAATAACAAATCCATCATGATGTTGGGAGTATCTTGGCCATGGAATAAGTTTGTGTTTAATCAATTGAGTTGACTGTCCTTTCATCACCACAGGAGACATGGGCACATGGGTTTCCACAGGAACTGAACTGACTAGAGTGAATATGGTTACGTAGGTATTTTTCTAGACTAGGAAAGTGTCCTGTCAATTTGGTGAGAAAAAGAAACAGGCACTCAAGTTGACGCTGCTCCCAATGTGCTCTCACTCTTTTCTCCTCTGAAAGGGAGATTCTGGCATTATACTTAGAAATAGAAATAATAAATAAATACAGAAATACAGAAGTAAACACTTCTGTGTGAATCAGGTGGCATTATTTGTCTCCTTTTCCATTCCTTCTTTAATCCTACTCAGCAAATTGATTTGCCTTGCTCAGAAATGGATCTGCAATACAAATTATTACCAGCTTTGCAATGCTCCTGGAATCTAATAAGTTGTAATAATAACTAGCATGACCTCCCTTTACAATTCAATTGGCTCCAAAGGCACAATTTCCTATAATAGATTCACCTCTGTCATCCCTAATCACTTCCACCAGGCAAGGCAAGGGATGGCATTATGAGCAGGCTTGGTGCTTCGTCCCTAATACACCTGCCTTAAACTGAAGGCACAGGGTGCTGGAGAGTCTGGCTTAAGATCTCTCTTCTAGGAAGGAGTCCTGGGAGTCCTTGCCTCCTGTTTTCTTTTCTTTTCTTTTTTTCTGCTGCTCTTATTACAAAGACCTGCAATGGGCAATTGTATCAAGAATGAACAGTTTCTCCCCAATTCTGAATAATTTCTTAGCCCAAAGTCCACTACTGTTACTATTCCTGAAATTTGACATTTTCCATAATTTATTTTTTTTTTAATTTTAAGAACAGCCTTTGGAATAATTTTATAATTATAATAAGTTTAGCATTTTTGAATTCCTTAAAGCAGTTAGGGTCAGACAGTGGAACAGTGACAATTTCCTAGGACACAATAAGCAGTTAGCTTATGTTACCACCAAAGTTTCTTCCTGTTCTCAAGTTTTGGGATAAAAAATCAGCGAAAGCTCTAAGGCTCCTCTCAGACACAGTCCTGTGAGGGCCTGCACAGGTAACGCTTCTGAACACAGAATCCTATGCACACCTGGCTGCAGCTGACTGGCCAGCACAGGCAGTGAGGACATCATCAGAGTACTGGCCACGAGGACCCCAGGGCAGGGTGACTGGTAACTCGCTGGTTGGAAAGTGCCGTAGGTGAGAGCTAGTACAGTTAATTCCCATGTCAAGAGCTGTAGAAGACCCACAGGATAAGAAAGTGAGTGAATGGAGATTGGAAATGTCAGAGTGTCTGAGTTCGAGATCTTTGGGGTATCTTGAAAAAAATCACTGTTTCCTCTGGGCTCATAAAACTCTTTCTGAACTTCTGTATTTTTATATGTACCTACAACTAAGGTCTTAGATATTGAGATATTAGGAATATATTTCTGTGAAGACAGGATTCTAAATAATAGAGATATGAAACTATTGGTTTAAGAAATATCCTTATGTCACAACAGAAGATAAAATATTTATAAGCATGTAAATTTTATCTTTTATTAAGGAATCATTTGCATGATTCACCCTTGATAAATTTAGTTTTAGATTGTTTTTCTTTTAAGCTCGATACCTGTGCAAAATTTTGAAATCAATAATCATATAATTACAACCAAATAGCTGGAGTATGCAGAAATATTTTAAAACAATTAAATCTCTTATCACAAAACTCTCCTTTAGCTTCCAAATCTATACAGCTGGAGAATAAGCCAATAGTCTTTAAAATAACATTTTGTTTAATTTTAGAAAGAACATAGGTGTGAATAAGTTATCTTCAAGGCTTTCAGGTGAATTATTTAATAGGTTCCTAATGTACTTGAATCTTCCCTATTTTATTTCTTTTTTTTCTTCATAAGAGCAAGTGATGTAATTAAATCAACAGTACAATAACATAAAGGTCGTGATTCCATTAGATTACAGATCAACAAGATGAAGAATATACATGTACCAAATAAATAAATAAATTGAGATTTCCTTTCTTTGCTGTATTCTTTTGGTGACACTATATCACTGAGGATTTTAAAACTTTAAACAGCAATTAAAAAAAATGGAATGAAGTATTTGAAGCTATTGAGCTGTATGGGGTTTCATCCTGTAAAAATTAATATGTACTTAAAAAACAACAATGAGCCCAAATTAAATGCATATTGAATAATACTCTTCATAGCAGAAGTACGAAATGCAATGATAAGGGCATCAGGAGTGAGTAATAGAAATTAAAGTTGACAGAATGGATGGGAGACAGTGGCCATTCAGAATCATTCTTAAATTCCCCTAGGCTTAAGTTCTCTTAAAATTACACATTTAAGAATTATTTAATTTGTAATTTTCAGTTACTTTGTAGCACAGAGGAAAGGCTTGAAGACAGGAGGGTAGGAATCATGAGCTATATTTTCGCTTTAAGAATGCATTGTTTCTCATGGGACTCTGAATTAATTGCATTAGTTCACAAAAATGGTTCCCAGTCAAGGTAGAGTTCTGGTCCTGGCAATTGTTCTTTGCTATTCCACCAAAACTTAGGCCTCATAAATTGCCCAAAGCAGCATATAAATGAAAGATGTGTGAGGAGTCACGGTCAGGGTGTTCCGTCCTCTGACCTCACCACCTGGAGACTTCTTAGCATGCAGTCTGCATCAGGGGGAACACTGCCACCATGAGCATCAGGTGCAGCCCTGGCCTCTCTGAGGGTAATCTGCAGGCCACACAATGTCCACTCCATAATTTAAGAAACCTCTGGCGGTCTGCATGTTATCCTGTTAAACTGGTTTTTGTATTCCTTTCCATGCAGAATGAAAATCTGTGTGCAATAAGTGGGAATGCTCACTTTCACTCACAATGAGAATAGCATTTAACATAGATCTTAATGGGAACAATAAAAATGGATCTACACGAGGCCGACCTCTATTCATGAAAGTCTTATTTATTACTATATAAAAGCAATTACTAAAACTAAATTGTGTCTCTTCTTTCGAGAAAACAGGGTTGAATTTATTCATTTATTAGTTCATTTATTTATCTATTTATTGAGCAGTTTTGGAAATGGAGTCTAGGATCTCAAGCATGCTAGGTAAGTTCTCTACCACTGAGCTTCACCCCCTGATTTAATTATCATTCTGCCCCTATTTTGTCTGATATTTACAACATTTTTGTCAAGGATTCTTTCACAAAAGGATTCTATTCTCGCTTTGGAAAGGAAAAATATAAACTAAAATTTAATCTAATTTGTATTTACTGCTGATATAAATGTACTTGGTGTGAGGTGCATCAGTCAGCTGTTCACTGCCATGATCAAAACACCTGACAGGAACAATTAGAGGAGGAAAAGTTTAGTTTGGGGCTCATGGAGTCTTTGCCCATAGTCAGCGGACCCCATACGGCCAGGCCTGAAGTGAGGCCAAATATCAGGGTGGCAGACTATGGTAGAGGAAGGCAGGGCAGGACATGATCCCAGGAAGCAGGGAGGAAGAGCTCCCTCACTCTCAGACAAAACATAGCCCAAGGGCATGTCCCCAGGGACCCACCTCCTCCAGCCACAGTGGCCTGCTTTCAGTTGCCACCCAGTTAACCTCAGTCAGGGATAATGCACTGATTAGATTAGTGCTGTCATTTATCCTCTGAACCTCTGGCATTGTCTCACACATGAGCTTTTGGGGGACACTTGATATCTAAACCATAACAATCAGTAATATAATGGAAACTGTTTCAAACTGTGGCTCCATTTAGCATCTGAATGGCCCTCTCTCTCCACCTCCCTTTTTCCCCTCATCAGGGAGGCATGTATTCTAGAGACAGAATTCATCATTTTTCAACATCACACATCATTTAAGTGACAGTTTTGTTTAGTTCTGACATCCTGTCATGGAGTTCATGATCGGCTCTAGAATTGTCTCCTGTTCTTAGGTAGCTTTGCTTTTGATTTCACGCTGTTCACCTCTACCATGTTCCACCCTCTTTACCGTCACCAGGGACTTCGCTTGAGGCCTCTTCACTTGCAAAATGCTCTCACCCACTTCCTGCAATCCTCCCAGCAAGAGAATCTTCCAAATCTCTCAGCTCCCAGAGCACTCCATTCCAGGGACATGCTGTGGTCCTTCTCTGGAACTTGTCATCATACAGAATTATTAATTCCTGCATTCTGCACTGGAATAATGACATGGGATTCACCATAGTTGTCCTTCACATGGTCATCAAAGAAAGGTTTTTGAAACAATTTAAATGTCGTTGGTCTCTGATCAAAACCATCTCATAATTTCTAATCACCTGGCCTCAGGCCATGCATTTCTGATCTTCAGTTACACCTTTCAATCCTCAACCCTGCATGCCCCCAAAAGCCTACAGATGCACCTTTTCTTTGCTATTCCCCAATGTCATCAGGCATCCCTTCTCTAGACCTGCTCGCCAGCTCATCCATCAGCCTGAAATTCTTTTGACTTTTTTCCTTAACTCTTTTGGTCTCTGTTCAAATATCATGCCCTCAGAGCCGTCTCTTCATGAGGATTACAGCACTTCAGTTGCTCCTTAATCTGCTTTATTACTTTCTAAAATCATTTATTACTACATTACATTTTATATTTATTTGTACTTATTTATTGTATGCTGCTTCCAGTCAAAAGTAAGCCTCTATGGTAGCAAGGGTTTTATTTCTTTTTCTTTCTTTTTTTTTTTCTTTTAATCCACCTTTGGCACTGAGCCTTGCTTGAATGGAAAAAAAAGTGAAATGCAAAAAAGAAAAAAGTAAGGAAAGGAAGTAAGTAAGGAGAGAGGGCAGGGGAGGAAGCAAGCAAAGGAAGTAATCCTGTTTCCTGAAAACACAGGTTGGATAGCTAAAGAAACAGGGAGTATTGATTATGATTTGAATCTTTAATGACCCTCAAAAGTTTCATGTGTTAGGCAATTCAGGAATGCTCAGAGGTGAAATGAGTAGGTTAAGAGGGCTGTAACTTCTTTAGTGGATTGATGCATTTGATGGATTAATAATTCTCATGGATTATTGGGTAGTGGCTGTAGGCAGGTGGGGCATGGCTGAAGGAAGTAGGTTACAGGGGCCATGCTCTTTGGGGTTATCTCTTGTCCCTGATTCCTTGCATCCTTCTCTCTCTCTCTCTCTCTCTCTCTCTCTCTCTCTCTCTCTCTCTGCTTCCTGGTTGCCATGATTTGAGCACCTTTCCTTTACAATGCCCTGCCACCATGAGGTCCTGCACACTTAAGTCCAAAGCAAAGGACTTGATTAACCCTGGACTGAACCTCTAAAATCAGGATCCTGAAACAAGCCTTCCTCCTGGAAGTTGTTCTTGTCAGGTATTTTAATGAAAAAGCTGACTAATACAATATTCATCTTAATTTTCAAGGAAATAGAGAACAATTTCTCCTCCTGAGAGTAAAAAGAAAGATGTCTCAAATGGGAATGAGGTTCTGGTTAGGAGAGACTGTCAAAGGTCTTTGCCTCTCACAGAGAGGATACAAGTAGTTGATGACAGATTCCTGGAAGGACTGCAGAGGTTGGAAGAAGGAGGGAAATGCAGGGTGGACAGCCCGATCTTGAGCTAGGCCACATCTACCCACCTCATTGCCACCAATCTGGTGCAAGCTACTGTACCTTGCCAGAACAGCCCCAGCAGGCCAGCTGGTCTCCCCAGTGCTCCTTGCTAGAGAGTTCTACTCAACAAAGCCAGAAAGACATCTTCTTTCCCATCGTTTTTACTCTAAGCTTCCTCCTGTCCAGGTAAACCACTCTTTTGGTTTCTGACAGGACACTTCCCTGTCACCACAGGAATCTGCACTTGCTATTCCACATGAAATTTGCCCCCCTCCCCACCCCTTGCTATGGAAACACACCAGCCAAGGCTGGAACCATCAAGCCAAAGTATCCTAACCCAGACAGACAGGTTTTCACTAAAATAAAGGTATAAAGACCCTCTCCTTAACTTTCTCTGTGGCTAGTAGGGCAGATCACATCTCGTGAACCTTGGGAAACAAAAGCAAGGTATTGTAGAGTTCAGTGGGAGAAGAGAAGGGACTTCTCATGTGTGTAACTTTGTAGATGTCAGAATAATTTAACATAAATCTTACAACAAATGTGGAAAGACGTAAAGACATTTATCCAGTAAATTGTTCAGATTTACGAAAAGGTTATTAATGAAACAGGAGTAAAATGTTGAAGATATTTGAAAGGATAACATCATTTGTTTAAAAGAGTAAAACATGGAGAATCTCTTTGTAAGTGGAGACTGTGTGACTTCTGCACTGGGTGAGAAGTTCACTCATTAGGGAGGGCCTGCTTCCCTCCACCCCTCACAGCCTGTTCAGAGCTCAGGGATCAATTGCACTTCCACCAGGAAGGTTTCCTGACCCATTCCTCCATGCTTCTGACCCATTTTCATAGTACTGTGCATGTTTAAAAATATCATTCAGTGTCTAATTATTTGAGGGTTAGTTTGAAGGTGTAGTGGAGCTTTTTTCCTGCAATAGATCCTAAACTTGATGAGAACTGGGGCAGAGTTCCTTTTTCTGTTTTACTGTGGCAAACCCCATGTATGCCACAGAGTTTGGCACACAATGGGAACTCTGCTAACGTTTGTTGAACAAAATGAACAAACACACCTGACATTCGATGTGCTAAGCTAATAATTCCAAGTACTCTTTTTTTAATAGATGTTTTAATACCACCACAATCCATAGTATTATTCCAGCATTTACCTCATTTTACATATGAAAAATGAAGAAAAATGATGTTTTGTGGAACCATGAGATTTTTATATGAAAAATAAGTTATAATAATGATGAAAATAAATACAAAACAAATTGAAAAAAAGTTCAAAATAAATTGAACAAACTCTTCCATCTTGTCACATCTACCTTCACCAGTGTATTAGTCAGGGTTCTCTAGAGGAACAGAATCAACAAGAAGTATGTTCATAAAAAAGGGATTTAAGAGATTGGCTTACTCGACCAGAAGCTGGAGAGTACACAATGGCTGTCTGCAGCCTAGAGAGCTGGAAGAACCAGCAACCGGGCAGTCCAAGAGGGAGAAGCCCCAGAACAAGAGGGATCAACAGTGCTACCCAGGCTGAGACCAAGGCTTCTGGAAACTTCCTGGAGAATCACTGGCAGAGTCTGCTTTGGAAGAGTGAAAAAGTGAGAGTCTGATTTCCTCAGATGATCAAAGCAGCAATCAAGAACTGCTTCACGAAGAGCTGAGCTTGCATCTGCATCTCCTTCCTTGTTCTTCCAATGTTTTATTCTTTCCAAGCCACTGTCTTATTGGGTGGTGCTGCCCATGCTTAGGGAGGGTCTCCACCTCACTATCCCACATTCCAATCATTCCTAGACACGCCCAAATGGACCACACCCAGAGACCTCTGAATCATTGGCATCTCTTAATCCAATCAAGTTACAATTCAAGATAACCATTACAACTAGTATCTAAAAGAAAGGATTCTTGCCATCTCTTTTATGAGATAACAATACCAACCATGCTGTGTTAAAATGTGTACACTGAGCTAATGTCTTACTTCTAACCAACAGGGTAATGTGGAAGTGATGAGCTGTGACTTCTTTTATTTTTGAACACTTACTTTGGGCATTAATCCTTGGTTAGATTAATACACATATATATAAACTATGGACTTTCTTTCAAATGTTCAACTGTTAATTTTATTATTTTTTCTCTTTTTAAAAATGTTTTTAAGTCCACAGATCAAATTGTATGTATCCACTTTGTACAACATGATGTTTTGAAGTATCACCTTGTAGAATGACTCAATCTGGCTTATTGCACATGTAGTAACTCACATTGCTACTGTCCACTCTCTTGGCACTTCTCAAGAATGCAATATGTTCCCTGTATCTACCTGAAATCCTGAAGCCCTTCACTCACACACTCCATCTCCCTTTCCCCTCCCTCACCCAGACTCTGGAAACCCTCATTCTACTCTCTCCTTGTAGGAGATCAACTTTACCCGGACATTGTGGGGAGTAAAATAAGGGTCACACAGCAAGACAAATTCGTGATCTCCTTCACGTAGGAATCAAATATGATGGGATGTCACCTTTGAGACATGGCCATCCAAGGAATATAGCTTTTTCTCACTCTTTATTGAATTGAAAATTCTGGGGACTTCTGAAATATACAATATGTATCTATATCTGTCTATCTATTTATATAGATAGACAGATATAAAATATGTGTGTACATGTATCTATATACATATGTGTGTGGGTGCATATATGTGTATATATCTCTATATATACATATATATTCCAGATGGACAAATATATCTGCCAGGAGAAATATGCATAATCACAAATTAGCAATTTATATAAATCATATAAATTTTGTCTTCAGAAATGGCTCTTCCATCCATGTGTAAGTTTGAACCATTTGACCTTAATTTGATACCACCAGAGCTGAATTCAGTAAGTTAACTAAGTGGAAAGTATGTGCCTAAGATTCTGGCTGGAACTGATGAGGAAACAAAAAGAAGACTGCTCCATTTCTGGCCTCAAGGACACAATGGATTATTTAATTTGTTCTAATGTTTTATAGGTAAATTTCATAAAAATGCAAATTCTCATGCCTGGTCAAGATTCTGATTCAAAAAGCATCTCTGATAGACATACTTAGCATTTTAAAAAGCTTCTGATAGAATTTTGGTACAAATAGGGCCCAGCACAATCTCTGGAAAGCAGCTGTAGTTGAAGCAGCATATATAATAGTTATTTTATCAGTTCTTTTATATCAGAGGCAGCACACTGGAAATATGTATCACTGGATATGCTTGGACAATGGCACCATGGACGATGCAATGTCAAGGGGACAGATGGGCAGCACGAGTCCTGTATTCTGTCCCCACTGTCCCATCTCTCTCACATTGGTCAAATCCACTGGCTTCACCAGACCTGATTCTTCACTAGTAAAATGAAGGAGATGAGCTAGATGTTTCCTTATGTGTTCTCATCTTTAAAATTAGACAAATCCAGAAAGCAAGTTGCTAGACACCAGGATGCTATTCCTGTCACATCTCCTAAAGATGTGACAGAGTCTATCCTGACTTTCTCTTCAGTTTCTTGTATATGAAATTGAGTTGATCATATGCCCTTCACCTGATTGTTAAGAGGATCAAGTGAAGCAAAGTATGTAATACTGCCTTTCAATTATATAGCTGTTGTTGAGCCATCCCCAAACTCTGTGGTAAGAGATTTACCTGACCCTTGCTTAAACTCCCCATGAGTTCATGCAGTGAGTGACACTGCAGGCCAGCTTACACAGGGGCACACCTGCACTGAGAAACGTTATGCTACTGCTCAGTGTTTCATGGAAACTTACATGTAGTCTCAAGAGGTTGGCGTCAAACCCAGGACCCTCTCACTCCATTCTGCAGGCATGCCCTCATTTATCTATAAAACCAATACAGAAATGGGCTGAGGACGACACATAGAGGGACAGAGAGTCCTCACTCTCCGTCCAATCCAATGTTTCCTATGAGCCTCTGCTCTTGCCACTACTTGAAGCACCCTGAGAACCTTCTCCTCTACATCTCATAGGAGACTCCCCGAATTTGCATTTCCAGCTAGAGAATTGTTAGGAGTCTTTGGTGATTCTTAGCACCCAGATCTTTTGGAAACTATGGCTCTGTCCACCTCTTTTTCTACTTATATTTAAAACAGTTATCAACAAGAGGGATGATTTTAGCTTTGCATTTCGGGTTTGGAGGACTCCTGGCCTGTGGTGAAGTGTGAGCCAACAGCGGGGCTCTGCTCTGCCCTAGTCAGTCTTCTCAGTGGCCTGCTTTGCAGCCAGTTGTGGGAGAAAGGCTTAGTCCCAACCCCAAGTGCTCCTAGACAGATGGCTGCACTGCCCCACTCCTTGGTTTTGAACTTTCTCCCGTCTACAGGAAGTCTCTGGCTAGCTGTGCTGGAAACTCTGGAAGCAGGCAGCAAGAGCAGTTCCAGGCCTCCTCCTGCAGCCCTCAGCCAGCTTGCTTTGTGCCTGGCTGGACTCCAGGTGCTGGAACAGAAGGGGCACAGCTCGGGAAAAAATTCAAGCATTCTAGAGATTTCTTACAATATTGAGGTCTCGATCTATTTTTCCAGCTCTGGATTCACTACTAACTTCTCC
Source organism: Glaucomys volans (assembly GCA_020662805.1). Classification (NCBI taxonomy): domain Eukaryota; kingdom Metazoa; phylum Chordata; class Mammalia; order Rodentia; family Sciuridae; genus Glaucomys; species Glaucomys volans. The sequence goes on along the minus strand of JAJEJO010059387.1, from coordinate 1,332 downwards.
CCTAATAAAATTAAATGTACTTTGAAAAACAATGAACTACAAGGTATAGATGATCCTTCAAAGCCATTTGAATCTGAAAAAGTAATGATTAAAATACAGAAAAAAATGAAGTCATAACTCATGCCTTTTATGACTTTTCAAACCACAGAATCATATGTTCCATTTGGCCAGGAATGATTTTCCCTTGAGGTTCTCCAGTGTCTGGTACTGTGCATTACTGATCTTTCAGTGAATATTTATTGACTAAATTAAGAAAATGAAATTTAATGCATTTATGCAGATAGAAATAGGACTGTTTGAATACGTCATCATTTTTTTAGTGTTCCACACTGAGAGGACTTGTAGTATGTGGCGTAAAGGAAAAGACAGCACTTTCTCCTCGACATGGGAAGAGGAAGGTGAATTCCTGGAGCAGAACTGAACCAACATAAGTGAAATCAGAAAATTTATTTTTGTACATCCAGCTTCTCAATCAGACGTCTGTGATCTGAATTCATCTCACAGATGTATTTCATTTAGTTTTCACAGGGTTTTCAAAACATTTTAAGCCATTTTTAAAACAAGTCAGATAATTTCCCTTTATTTAAAAGAATAGTCTAGATTTCTGGCTATCCTTGAGTAAGTGTCATTAGGATCAATGCATCGACACTGTCATTGTCATGATTTGTATTATTAATGTCCATGTTAGGCAATATAGGGATTTTCATAGGTGGAGTGCTCAGGTTATGGAGCTCTAACCTCATCAGTGGATTAATCCATTTGAATGGACTTCTGGGTGGTAACTGTAGGCAGAGGGGATGTGAGTGAAGGAGCTGGGTCACTGGGGCATGGCCTGAGCTGCATCCATCCATGGCCCTTCCTCTCTCTGCTTCCTGGCTGCCATGAGCTGCGTAGCACTCCTGCATCACACCCTGTCTCCATGACATTCTGCCTCTCTGCAGGCCCGGGGCAATGCAGTTGGCTGCCCAGGGCCTGATCTCTGAAACCGTGAGCACAAAATTAACTTCTCCCCATCTAAGTTTTTCTTGTCAGGTCTTGTGGTCCAGCATCGAAAAGCTGACTGACACAATCCTCAATACTATAATTACCTAGCAAATCTTTGAAGGCCCATGACTCAGGATCCTGAAAATAAATATTATAGCATCTTTCTCCCTCCTTCCCTCTTTTCTCTATAGTAGCATTACATAGCCAAAATTTTGGCAGCAAAGGAAGTGCTCTGCCTGTGCTAGTCAATAATAGAGCCACTAACCACAAGTGGCCATTGAACACTGGAAATGTCAATAGTGCAACACAGAAACTGAAATTTTAATATTAATAAATTCTAATTAATTT
>JAJEJO010059356.1:0-11731 GCA_020662805.1 Glaucomys volans | reverse complement strand
GGGCCATACACCTTTGACTTGTGCTAGGTTTTGTAAACCATGCATCCTTGTGCACGCCCACTTCACTCCCTGGTCCACCACCCCTGGTGGGGACCAATTTCCTGCAGCAGGGTACTCATTCCCAAGAAAACATGAATGCCCCTGTGGCCAAGTGAGCAAATTGGTTCCTGGTGGACATAGATTATATATCAGCCTGTCAGTCTTCAGCAGGTTCTCATATCTTGGATGGAATAAGAGGTCTCAAAACCAGAGAGACTCTGCCCTCAACACATGCTGATTCCTCATTTCCTGGGCTACAGAGTGAGGGTTGGATTGTGGCAAACTAAGTACCCCTGTTCTTACCTGCTTCCTCTTCACTCCTACAAGCACAGCTTGGCAAGTTTTGTCTTGAAAGTTTCTCTGCCATGGCGAAAGTGACTCCATTGTTCTGTCATATAACTATTATATGACTTCAGACTTTATGTGCAGAACACCTACAATGATAACCATGCCAATCATGGAAAACTAAGATGCCAGACACCCAGCAACAAGAAATGAGTAGAGCAGAAAGCCTGAATTAGGTCATATAAGCCAGAAAATTCCATGCCCTTCCAAACCAAGCTCCCTCTTGCCTATCCCTTCCAATGTACATTACTATAATAGTCCCCTCATTTGCTCTCATGGCTTCATAGCACTGGTAAACAAGTTAAGCAATTCTTGAGTGGGATCAAAACTAGTGTAGCAGCGTATTGGTGAGAAACGAAGGACTGACAGATGAGTGGACAGGACTATCTAAAAATAATCTCAGTGTACAGAATATTGAGAGGAATATCTGCACACATAGCTACTGGATGCTTAAAAATGATTGGAGATTATTTTCTTCTGGGAAAAAGTTATTCATGTGTTCATATGCCCTGTGATCCATCACCTCCTCCTATTCCCTAAACAAATTTTGAGAATGTGTCTCGAGAATTTCCTGAGATATTCCCCAATTCAGAGAAGCAGACATTGCTCAGGAAATCCAACTTTTCCAAGCAACAAAACACCTGAGGAGAGAAGCAAGATCCAGCACTTCCAATTGGATATTCATTTGACCACACTAGATGGATCTTCCTGAAAAAGATTAGAAGGAATGAAAGCAATGAGACACATGTGAACATTTTGGGATTGGATGGGTTTGGTGTTCACTTGCAAAAGGTTTCCTCAAATTCCCGTGACCCTAAATGTCAAAGGAAACCTATTCCCTTTGAAAATCTACTTCCCTTGCTGTCACACACCTCCATGTTTCCTTTGGATAATTGTCTGCTCATTGATCATCTGCAACACTCTCACTCCTTACAGGGATAGGGACAAAGCTTTTCCTCTTCATTACTCACTAGACATTAGGATTTGACATGCAACAAAGAATGAAGGCTGTATTGGTCTCAAGATTTCTACAGAATTTGAGAAATAATATTTGGATCTGCTTGTGCAAACATATCCGTTAGTCATGTCTGCAGACATGGGAGTCATTAACTTAAGGAGCCTCCTCAGATCATGTCAACCTTCCAGAGAGTCAACATTTGCTCCTCTGATCAATCAAGTGAGCAAAAAGTTGTTGGATAAGTATCATTTTCAAGTAGAAGCCCATTCTAAAGTGAGTATTCATAAGCATTTGTATGCATGATAAAAAGTGCTTCCCCAGAGGACAGGATTTTCTTAACAGGCAGTATTCCTGAATATCAGACAATTCTGAAGAATGTAGAGGTTATGAATTTGTCATGAACATTCTGGAGAGTGAATTGAATCAGCAAGTTCTACATGATGAAAATCCTTACCAAGGTCTAAAATTGATTCTTTTCCATTTTTGTATTTTCAAATTCAAATTAGTTCATATTGGGACTAAATTGTTGCCTATCAGCAAGAGAGAACTTTCAAAATACCCACTGCACATGTGTTTGTGAAGGAGAAAATTTCTGAGTGGTACTAGACTCTCTCTGCCAAACAAGTGGACATCGAGACCTCAATATATCACAACATTACCACAGTATCAAATTGAATACAGAGAGATGTAGACAAAATACAGTGGAACGTGGCCCTCAATTTATTCAGTTTTTTTGTGCTTTGCATTTTTACAGACATCATTTATTAAAGACTTGTACTAGTTGTTGCTGAAGACATGAATTAACATCTGCTGATATTTTCAGGGGTCACAGTACTTTCTGTAAAACCCTGGTTTCCCTGTATCCTGTGAGGTCCAGGTTCACCCGGTTCTCAGCTGACACTCTTTTATCCCTCAGTTTCATGATCTTGGAGGATGTTTCTTCCAGGGATCAGGACACTGACCTTAAGTCTGCATCTCCCAGTGGCTGGTTAAGGGGTGCTGGGAAATGTGCCAGAGGGCCTTTACACAGACCTCAGATAGGATATTCAAAAGAATTGCAACTTCAATGAAGACACATTTTGAAGGTGTTTTTGACTCAAAGGTTGTGTATAAAGGCCACTTGGAAAATCACAGCTGGAGATTTTCCTGAATGCACTCAAAATGTAAGTCAACACAAGAGTTTCAGTGTACTGATTAGTGATGTGTGCTCAGAATGTATATCCTCAATTGCAAGCAACCAGATAGCCTCTATCTAATTGATTAGTGATTAACTCCCTCCTCTCAAAACTGGGAAGATCAACATCTCCTTATTTCTTCTTAGAAATCCTAAATCCCAGGTTCCAACTGTCTTCTGTTGAGGACTCTTGAAAAAGTTTGGCATCACATCAGATTTGGTGTGTTTTCCAGTTCAAACTTCATCTAAACCACCTACTTTCCCACGTGCTTTCTTCTCTGAATTGTCCTCCGTCTGCAAACATTGTGAGTGGTGATGATTTCCTGAGGCCAGTTTCACGTCTCAGCAATATATAGCATGAGACCAGACCAGCAGGAGAGATTTCCTAGGGCCATGCCTCTGTGGCCTGTGCTATGCTTGGTAAAGCATGCATCCATGGACATCCCCACATCACTCCCTGGTCCACTACCCCTGGTGGGGACCAATTGCCTGTAGCAGGGTCCCCATTCCCAGGAAAATATGATTCCTCCTGTGACCAAGTGAGCAAATGGGTTCCTAGTGGACATGGATTGTTCGGCAGCCTGTCTTTCTTCAGCAGAGTCTCTGTTCTTGGATGGAGTCAAAGGTCCAAAAGTCAGACAGGCTCTGCCCTCAACACATGCTGATTCCACCTTCCCTGGGCTACATGGTGAGGATCGGCTTTTTGCAAACTAAGGACCGCTGGGTCTTACCTGCTTCATCTTCACTCCTACAAACCCAACTTGTCAAGCCACTGTCTTGAAAATTTCTCTGCAGTACTCAGATTCTATAGAGTTTCCCCTTGCCATGGCAACTATGACACCATTGTGCTGTCATATAGCTTTTTTGTGACTGTAGGCTTTATGTACAGAAGAGCTATGATGACAGCCTTGCCAATCATGGAAACCCAAGATGCCAGAGGCCCAGCAACAAGCCCTGAGGAGAGAGAAACATGCTTTCTTCTATTTGTCAGAAAATTCCATGTCCCTCCAAACCAAACTCCCTCTTGCCTGTCCCTTCGAGTCTACATAATGTAGCAGCTTCTCTATTGCTCTCAGGGCCCCACAGCACACATAAGAACGATATGCATTTCTTGAGTGGGATCAAAACCAGTATACGTGCATTTTTAGGAGATAAAATGGCCTGAGAGTTCAATGGACAGGACTATCTGCAAATAATCTCACTGCACATAATTTTGAGAGGAATATCTGCACACAAACCTACTGGATGTTTTAAAACTGATTGGGGATTACTTAACTCTGAGAAAAGAATAATCATGGGTTCAGAGAACCTGTGATCCATCACCTCATCCCATTCCCTAAACATAGTTTCAGTGTCTCATGAATTTGCTGACACATTCCCCAATTCAGAGAATCAGACATTGCCCATGAAATCCAACTTTTCAAAGCAATGCAACACCTGAGGAGAAAAGCAAGATACAGCAGCTCCACTGTGTTATTCATTTGGCCACACTGGACAGATCCTCCTGAAGAAAAGATCAGGAGGAATGAAAACAGTGAAATAGGTGTAAGCATTTTGGGGTTCATGTGTGAAAGATTTCCTCAAATTCCTGTGGCCCTAAAGATCAGAAGGCACACAATTTCTTTTGAATGTCTACTTTGCCTACTGCCACACACCTCCAAGCTTCCTTTGGATAATTGTCTGCTAGTTCAGCAGCTGCAATATTCTCTTTGCTTACAGAGATAGGGGCAAACGGTTCTCTCCTAATTATTCACTAAACATTGGGATTGATTTGCAACAATGAGTTGTGCCTGCATTGTTCTCAAAAGCTTCTACAGAATTTGATAGAAATTATTTGGATCTGCTTGTATATTTGGATATACTTCAAAGTATATCCCATAATCATGTCTGCAGTTATGCCATCATCATGCTATTTAAAGAGCCTCCTCAGACCATTTCAACCCTCCACAGAGACAACATTTACTCCTCTGATAAGTCAAGTGAACACAATTTTAGTGTATCATACTTAATTTGAATCCCTTTCCAAAGAGAGTATTCATCAATGATTTTTGTGCCCTAGAAAAGTGCTTCCGCAGAGACCTGGATTTCTTAAGAGGCAGTATTCCCAAAGATCAGAAAACTCTGAAGAATGTAGACTTTATAATGGTCTCATTAATATGCTGTCAAGTGGATTTCATCATCAAGTTCTACAAGATGAAAATGCTGACCAGGGCCTAAAATTGATAGTTTTCCATTTCTGTATTTTGAAGTTCATGACTAGCACGTGTTGGGACTTCATTGTTGACTTTCAGCAAGAAAGGGCATTCAAAATATCAACTGCACATGTGTTTGTGAATGAGAAGCATTCTGGGTCGTTCTTGAGTCTCTCTGACAAAGAAGTGCTCTTTTCACCTCAATGTTTCCCAAAGTTACCTCATTATCAACTTGAATACAGAAAGATATAAACAATACAGAGGGGAACATGGCTCTTGTTTTACTCAGTGTTTTGTTCTTTGTATTTTTACAGATATCATTTATTAAAAACTTGTGTTAAATTGTGCTGAAGCCATTAATTAACTTCTCCCAGTTCAGGAGCCAGAGTGTTTTGGTAAAGCCTGGTTTTCCTGTATGCTTTGAGATCTTGGTTCATCCTGTCTTCATTTGGCACTCTTCCCTGAGTTTCTTGGAGGATGGTTGTGCCAGTGTCTATTACACTGACCTGTAATCTTCATCTACAAGCTGCTGGTTAAGATATCCTGGGAAATTCCCCAGAGGGCCATTACTCAGATGGCTGAAGGAATGCTCAAGATAATTACAACTTATGTTAGCACACAGTGTGTAGGTCTTTCTGCCTCAAAGGTTGAATGTAATGGCCACTTGGAAAATCAAAGCAAGGGAAGATGGGTGTGAGCTCTAAATATAAGTCAATAGAAGAGGTGGTGGTTCCTGGTTGACCATGTGAGCATCAAATGTCTCTCCTCAATTGTCAGAATCCTGCTAGCCTCCTTCCTAATTAATTATGATTTACTCCCTCCCCTCAACATTGAGAGATCTGCATCTCCTTACTTCTTCTTAGAAGTACTAAATTCCAGTTTTCAAATACCTCCTGTTGGGTTCTCTGTAAAGATTTGGCATAAAACCAGAATTAGTGTGATATCCTCTAGTTCAAACTTCACCTAACCAAATGAGCTACCCCTCATGCTCCTCTGCTCTGAAATGTCATCCACCACACTCATTTTGATTGGCTTCTAAATCCTTAGGCCTGTTTACCTTCTCAGCAATGTATCTGGTGAGCCAAGACCAGAATGATTGTCTTTGTAGGGTCATGCCCCTGTTGTCTGTACTTGCCTTGGTAAACCACATGTCCTAATTTGCTGAGACATTCCCCAATTCAGAGGAGCAGACATTGCTCTGGAAATCCAAGCAACAAAGCATGTGAGGTGAAAAGCAAGATCCAGCACCTCCACTGGAATACTCATTTTGTCCCATTGGTTAGATCTTCCTGAGGAAAAGACCACAGGAATGATACCTGTGGCAGGTGTGAGCATGCTGGTATTTTAAGGGTTAGAAAGATTTCCTCGATTTCCTGAGGCCTCAAAGATCAGTGGATATGATCTTTTCTAGAAGTGCCTAGTTCCTCTACTGCCACACACCTCCATTCTTCCCTCAGAGAACTGTCTGCTCTTGAGCAGCTAAAGCCCTCTAGTTCTTCAAAGGGATAGGAATAAATCATTCTCTCCTCATTACTAAATAGACATTGGGATTTGATATACAACAAAGGATGCTGGATAGATTGTTCTCAAAATCTTCCACATAATTTGATAGAAATTATTTGGATCTGTCTTGTTGTCATTCGTCTTCAAACATATCCTATAGTCAAGTCTGCAGAACATGCCCTGATCTACCTTGAGGGCCCTCTTCCGATCATGCCAAACCTCCACAAACTCAACATTTACTCCTCTGATCAATCGAGTGAGCACAAAGCATTAGGATAAGCATCATATTTAATTACAGTCCTATTCTAAAGAGAGTATTCAGTAAGTATCTGTGTGCCCAAAAAAGTGCTTTGTCAGAGACCTGGATTTCTTAAGAGACAGTATTCTGGAGGTGAGACAAATCTGGTAAAAATAGAGGTTATAACTGTCTCATTAATATGCTTGCAAATGGATTGAATCAAAAAGTTCTACCACATGAAATCACTCATGAGGGTCTAAAATTGATTATTTTCCATTTTTTTTATTCTGTGTTCAGGATTAGCACATATTGGGATGTTATTGTTGCCTTTCAGCAAGACAGGACATTAAAGATATCACCTGAACTAGGGTTTGTGAAGCAGATGCTTTCTGGGGCATGCTCCAGTCTCTCTGCCTAAGAGGTGCAAATATCGCCTCAACTTTTCCCAACACTCCCACACTATCAACTTGAAAACAGAGAGATGTAGATGAAATGTAGGGAGCATGGACCTTAATTTATTCACTTTTTATTCTTTGCATATATACAGACATCAATTATTAAATACTTGTATTAACTGGCACTGAATACAAGAATTAACTTTTGCTGATATCCTTCAGGAACCACAGTGATTATATAAAGCATTGTTTCCCTGCATACTATGAATGCCAGGTTCATCCTGTCCCCAACAGCACACTTTCATCACAGTTTCACAATCTTGGAAGATGATTTACCAGGGTCTGTGGCACTGACTGTTAGAATGCATCCACCAGCAACGAGTTAAGGGGTCCTGGGAAATGAGCCAGTGTCTTAACCCAGATGGCTGAAAGAATGTTCAAGAGCATTTCACTTAAGTTAGGACACATTTTGAAGGTGTTTCGGCCTCAAAGGTTGAGTGAAGGGCCACATGGAATATCATAGAAAGAGAATTTCTGAATGCACACTAAATGTAAGTCAACAGAAGAGTAGGTGGGACCTGGCTGATGGTGTGAGCATAGAATATCTCTCCTCAATTGCCAGCATCCTGCTAGCCTCCTTCCTAATTGATTAGTGTTTAACTCTCTCCTCTCAGTATTTGAGGTCTGCATCTCCTTACTTCTACTTAGAAGTCCTGGATCCCATGTTCCAAATCACTCCTTTCTATTTTGTGGAAAGATTTGGTTTCACACTAGAGTTAGTGTGATCTTTTCCAGTTCAATCTTCACCTAATTAAATGAGTTGCACCTCATGATTCTCTGCTGCTCTGAAATGTCATCCATCAGTCATAATTGAGCTTTGCCACTAAGATCTGAGGCCAGTTTCCAGATTCAGAATTGTAACTGGTGAGCACAGACCATGAGGGATGTATTTGTATGGCCATGCCCCTGTGGTCTGTGCTTTGCTTTGTGAACCACGCATCCTTCTGAACCTCCAGCTCACTCCCAGTTCCACTCTCTCTGAGGATTGCCAATTGCCTGCAGCAGGGTCCCCATTCTCAGGAAATCATGATGCCTCCTGTGGCAAAGAGAGAATATCAACCCCTCACAAACATGGACAGCATGGCAGCCTATCAAGTTTCAGCACTATCCCTTCTCTTGGATGGAGTCAAATGTCTCAAACCCAGAGGGCCTCACCCAATGCATGTTATGATTCCTTCTACCCTGGGATAAGAGGTGAGGACAGCCTATTGGGCAAATAAAGACCCCTGGGTCTTGACTGCTTCCTCTTTCCTCCTACCATCACAACTTGATCAGCCCTTTTCATAAAGGTTCCTCCACAGCAGTCAGTCCCTAAGGAGATTCCAATTGCCTTGGCATCCATCAAACCATTGCCCTTTCATATGTCCTTTCTGTGACTTCAGGTCCTATGAGCAGCACAGCTGGGACAGCCAGGATATTCATGGAATCCCACGTTGCCCAAGGCCCAGCAAAACCCCCTGGATATACAAAATAACCCACGTTCTCCTACATGGGCCAAAAAATTCCACACCCTTTCAAACCAAACTCCAACTTCTCATGCTCTTCCAATCTACAAATGGTAGCATTCATTTCTTTTGCTCTCTTGTGTCCAGAGCACTGGAGAAATATTTCAGCATTTCTTGAGCAGGAACAAAACCAGGGTTACAGAATTTTCATTTGCAGAGAAATGAAGGACAGACAGTTCAATAGACAGAACTATCTGCAAATCATCTAACTTCAAAGAATGTTGAGAGGAATTTCTGCACACACAATTACTGGACTTTTGAAAACTGAATGGGGATTCTTTACCTCTTATTAAAGATTATTCATGGGTTCAAAGACCCTGTGATTCATCACCTCTTCACATTCCCTAAACAAATTTTCAAATTGTGCCTCATGAATTTACTGAGACATTCCCCTAATCTGAGAAACAGATTTGCCCAGAAAATCCAACTTTTCCAAGCAACGAAACACCTGAGGTGAAAACAAGATGCAGCACCTCACCTTGTATATTCATCCCCCCCCCCCGGATAGATCATCCTCATGAAAAGATCAAGAGAAATAAAAACAATTGGACAGGTGTGAGCCTATTGCGGCTGTAAGGGTTTGGTGTTCAGGTGTGAAAGATTCCCTAAATTGCCTGTTGCCCCAATCATCAGAGAACATACTATTTCCTACCAATGCCTATTACTCCTACTGCCACACATATCCATTTTTCCCATTGGTAATTGTCTGCTCTTGAGCAGCAACAACACTCTCATTCCTCAAAGGTAAAACTACAAACCTTTCTCTCCTCATTACTCACCAGACATTTGGATTTGACCTGTAACAAATTATGCTGGCTAGACTGTTCACAAAGCTTCTACAGAATTTAAAAGAAAATATTTGGATCTCCCTTGGGGTAACGGTTCTGAAAAGTATATCCCATAGTCACATCTACAGAGCATGCAGTTATTTATCTTAAAGGGCCTCTTCAGATAATTCCAACCCTCCACAGACTCAACATTTACTACTCTGATCAGTCAAGTGAATACAAAACGGTTGAAGAAGGATCATATTTAATTGGAAGCCCCATATAAATAGAGTTCTATTCAAGCTTCTCTGTGCCAAGAAAAGTGATTCCACAGAGATCTGGTTTTCCTTATTGGCAGTATTCCTGAACCTGAGGCAACTTTGAGGAACATAGAGATTATAAGGATCTCAATAATATAGTGGCAAGTGGATTGAATCAGCAAGTTCCTCAAGATGAAAATACCAGGTTCTCAAAATGATTTTTTTCCATTTTCCCATTTGAAGTTCACGATTAGCACATATTGCAACTGTATTGTTGCCTTTCACCAAGAAATGAAATTCCAAATATCATCTGCAGGGGGATTGTGAGTGAGAATCTTTCTGGGGTGTGCTTCAGTCTCTCTTCCAATAAATTGGCCTTCTGTACTTCAATGTTTTACAATGCAACTGCAATATCAATAGGAAAGCAGAGATATATTCAAAACACAATAGAACATGGCCTTTGACTTACTATGTTTTTATGGTTTTCCTTTTTCCAGACATAATTCATTAAAGATGCCTATGAATTGGTGCTGAATACAAGAATTAAGTTCACTGATATCATTCAGATGCCACAGGGATTATGTTAACCCTGGTTTCCCTGTACCATTTGAGGTCCAGTTTCATCTTGTCTTCATAAGGCACTGCTTTACCTCTGTTTCACATTCCTGGAGGATGGTTTTGCCAAAGTTTGTGACACTGACTGGTTGACTGTGTCTACCAGCTGCTGCTTAGTGGGTCCTGGGACATTCATCAGTGTCCCTTTACTCAGACAGGCGATAGAAAGCTCAAGAGAATTACACCTTAAGAGAAGATACAATGTGATGGTGCTTTTGCATCAAAGAATGAGTGGAAGGGCCACTTAGAAAATCATAGCAAGGGAATTTCTGAGTGCATTCTAACTAATTCAACAGAAGAGGTTGTGGGGCATGGCCAATGGTGTGAGTTTAAAATGTCTCTCCTCAATTACCACAAACCTGTTACTCTCATTCCTAATTGATTAATGATTAACTCCCTCCTCTTGGTATTGGGGAGATCAACATCTCCTTATTTCTTCTTAGAATTCCTAAATCCCAGGTTCCTACTGTTTCCTGTTGGGGCCTTTGTGGATAGTTTTGGCATCACAACAGAGTTGGTGTGATATTTTCTTGTTCAAATTTCACCTAACCATTTGAACTTCCCAGCATGATCCTCTGCTCTCAAATATCATCCATCGGCCATTATTGTGAGTGGCTCCTATTGCCTGAGGACACTTTCCTTTCTCAGCAATGTTCAGAGTGGGTCAAGACCAGGATCAGGGATTTCCTAGGGCCATGTCCCTTTGGCCTATGCTAGGGATGGTAAACCAGGCATTCTTGGGCACCCCCACATCACTCCCTGGTCCACTACCCCTGGTGGGGACCAATTGCCTAGAGGAGTGACCCCTTACACAGAAATACTTGATGCCTCCTGCATTCAAGTAAGCAAATTGGACCCTGGAGGACATGGACAGAAAGGTAGCCTGTCAGGTTTCAGCACTATCCCTTATCTTGGATGAAGTCAACAGTCTCACAGTCAGATGGTACCCACCCACAATAATGCTGATTCCTCTTCTCCTGGGCTAAGAGATTAAGATCACTTTTTTGCCAAACAAAAGACCCCTGGGTATTACCTGCTTCCCCTTGCCTACTAACAGCACAGCTTGGCAAGCCGTTGTCTTGAAGAATCCTCCACAACAGCCAGGCTCTGAGGAGGTTCTGATTGCCATGGCAGCCATGATACCATTGTGTTGTCATAAAGCTATTCTGTGACTGCAGGCATTATGTTCAGGATAGCTAAGATGACATCCATGCCACTCATGGAAGACCAAGATGACCAAGGTCCCACAAGAAGCACTGGTGAGAGAATAACCTGCATTCTCCTACATGAGCCAGAAAATTCCACGTCTTTCCAAACAAATCTCTCACTTGCCAGCCCCTTCCAATCTACATAATGTAGCACTTTTCTCTTTTAGTCTCATGTCCATGGAGCAATTGTAAACAAGTTAATCATTTCTTGAGTGGAATCAAAATCAATGTCGCAGCATTTTGAAGAGAAGTGAGGGACTGAGAGTTCAATGGACAGGACTATCTACAAATAATCTCACTGCAGAGAATGTTGAGAGGAGTATCTGCAAACATAACTACTGGGTGTTTAAAACTTGATTGAGGATTATTTACCTCTGAGGAAAAGTTATTCCTGGGTTCATAGATCCTGTGACCCATCACCTCTTCCCATTCCCTAAACGTATTTACAGACTGTGCCTCATGAAGTTGCTGA
>JAJEJO010059273.1:0-12738 GCA_020662805.1 Glaucomys volans | reverse complement strand
TTCTTATTGATATCTCTGTTTCTCTTTCAAATTCTACCATATGTAGGCTCAGAAGAAGGAAGAATTTCAGGTTACACTAACATGGTTTTCTGTTAATTAGATATTTTCTATGCCTTTGCCCTAAAAAAGAGTATCCCCCATTCCTGCCACCCATACACCCCAAATGTGTCTCAAAGTAAATTAGACTCACTCAGAAAGTTAACATCTGTTTCTTCTCTCAGTTATAAATTCACAAATAGGATCTGTTTCTCCTTTTAAAGCGGTTTCCCTAGCAACTAAACCACCCTTACATGATCAGAGCCATTTGTCACTTTTGAAGTTTGTGTTTCTGACAAGACCTCTGGCTCAGGGAGATGAAGGAAACAGCAACTAAACACAAACATTTCCAAATACTCGAGTGGAGAATTACAAATGGAAATTACATTTAGGTGACTTTTCTTTAGATAGTGTGTCAGGCCCATCACCGCCACCCTCCTCAACCAACCAGCAAAGATAACCATCTCTTCAAGTAGCTATCTTTGTTGCAGAGAACAGATGGGAGTGATTCTTAAAGTGGATAAATTACCATAAGATATATTCTGGGAAGCAGTGGGTAGACAGAGATGTAGGAAGATTTGCAACAGGCAGAGGCACAAAGCAAACTCATCCTGGGATGACTTGATCTTGCTTTCCTCTAGACTAAAAAAAAAGTATGGGTCACAACTCAGATACATCATGGGGACAGACTTCTGGTCCTTCTACCTGCAAAGTCCAGAGAAATGTGAAAGCAAGGAAGTTTTCTCTAATCCTCAGAACAGCTTTCATTTTTTTGTTGTCTTTAAAATGATGATGATGATGATAATAATAATATATTTTTTTTACTCCTAGTGTTTTTTCCCTGATGCTGTTTTGATTACCAATGACCAAAGTCAGAAACTCATTCAATTCTCAGTTTCCTTCCTCTCCACAATCCTATTCCAGTTCCTGCTGTAACTAGAATGCAGCGAGTAACTGGGATTGGTAAGAAAGGTACAGTAAACAGAAACCTTGTTTCCCTAATGATCCCTTAGCAAAGGGGAGAGAGAAATTCATGAGACCTGCAGAAATCTGTGATGTCTGCAGAGACCCCCCAGCTGAGCATAGAGTGAAAGAGCCTGGGAGACAAAATGGAAACCAAACAGGAAACCACTCACAGTTTTCTTAAGATAGATCTTTCCCCAGAGCTACTGTTCTTCACAATCATCAAGGGCAACCAGTGGCTCCTTCCCACTCACTGGCTTTTTGATGGAGGGTGTCTCAGGCACAGATTCTAGCATGGTAGTAGGTGTCACATAGAGTTAAGTGAAGAAGGCATCTTCTGCAGGACAAGGGACTTAAATCTTATGCAAAGTGAATGTTGTTCCCAGAAAGCAGAAGAGAAATGTTTTCAAAGATTTTTTTTGTTTCTGATAAACCTTTTAGTACTTTTGTTGGGGACCAAGGAAATTCATTTCCTGAGCTTCATACAGATTATATTTCTTAGCTTAGGCATAGAGTAATGAAGGGTGCTGTATGTATTTAGTAAACATGTACTGTAGGTTTAGTATTGAAATTGGTATTTTGGAGGCATATCAAATATGGATTCAGTATGGCAGACAGGGGGGTGTGGTACTCACATAGATGAGGTGTGGTTCAAACATCCCTTGAGAAGTCTTACTGTTGAGCTGTGTGAATGTGGTTAGCAACCTCCAACTGTCACCTCCTTCGGGGTCTGCCTCATCTAGAGAGCTGTTTCACTGAGATCACACCATCCCAGGGCGACCACTGTGGGTGAAGCCCTGGTCACTTTGGGTGGATGTGGGATGCTCTCACAGGCAATATTTCTTAATACCTCATATTAGGCGGTATATTCATTAGAGAAATCCTGCTCAGTTAGCCCAGGCTCTGTTGGGTCTTCATCCCAGTTCAACTTCTCTCTCTGCTCAATCCTGCTCCAGCCCTGTCATCTTGCCTATATTGATTTCTCATAAATATTTGGCATCCTGAACTCTATCTTAGAGCGTGTTTCTGGAAAACTCAACCTGCAATACCTGTTTACTAATGATCATATACATAATTCAAGAGACAAGGCCATCCTATGTGAATCCTTTAAGAGTTGGGGCAGGATATAAAGGCTATAGTTTATTCAGATGAGAAGAGGGTTGAGCTAGTTAAAAATCAGAGCTAGCTCTATGCAAATCTGATCTTTTTGTGGTGGGCAGAAGTAAAGGGCGAGAAGGGAAGACAGGAAGAGAAAGCAAACAGACAAAGCAAATAGGCTGTGAGGAAGCTGCCCTGGCCAGAAAGCAGCCTATATGTTAAGGGAGAGTTAGAAATTCAATAATTGTTAAGGTTAGAGAGAAAACCATAAGATGTGGATTTAGCACTCTCTCATATTAAAAGTTGTCAGTCCTGATATTGTTCGGGGTCGCTTTCTGTCAATTCAATTATAATTTTGTCATTTCTAGTAATATATGTCATTTCTATAATAGTCATATCAGGTCCTTATCATCAGGACCTGATATGACTATTAAAGATCCTGTGATCATATCCACATTCCAGTGAGCAGGGTGGAGGATGAGATAAAGAAAATCATGTTATGTGCATATATAAATATAACATAGGGAATTTTACCTTTATGCATGATTAAAAAGAACCAATCAGATATAAATAGATGAGTGAAAGGAAGTCTAGTGGAGTAGAGGAAGGAGAATGGGGCAGGAGAGGGAGGGTAGGAAGGAAAAGGTGATGAGAATGGGGATCATAAATTGAAATAGAATTCCATGCATGTATGAATAAACTTGTCCAGATGAACAATGATATCCTATATGTATAACTGTAAAACTCTAATTAACAAAAAAAGTATGCCACACCACTTTTAAGGAGACTTACTTCTATCATATCTCACTGGTGATAGGTTAGTTATAGGGCCCTACCTACTAGTTAGGGAAGTTGCAGAATATAACACTCAAATGAAGAGGAACCATACACAGCTTTAAACTGTTGTTGCTTTTAATTACAATTGAATTGTATTATCATATATTTTTCAGGTGATGGAAGCAGGTGAAACAAAATAATAAAATATGGCATTTAATAATTAAAATATGGCATCTTGAAAAAGGTGGCAATAAAATTGTTCTACAAATTACAGAGAAGAAGAATTATTTTATATATGTATGAAATAGCAAAAGATTTTGGACATATTTCACTGGCGGTTAATGTTAATAATCATCTAACATATATGGAGTGTTTTCTATGTACCAGGCTCTGTCAGATATTTACCACTGTCATTTTAAGCAGTGGAGCCTATGAAGTATTTCGTATAGTTGATCTATTACAGGTGAGAAAAAGGAGATATTGAGAGTCTGGCCTCAAACTCACATCTGAGAAGCCTCCCATATGAGTACCATAGTGCACATTTTAGAGCCAATGGGTGAAACATCCTACAGAAGTAAGTCTCTGGAGCAGAAGAGAGCAGACATGGAGGTGAAGGTGGACTCTGAGCATCAGCCAGTGTTCATGAGTGTTGAAGCTGGGAGAGGAGAGGGTTTGAGCAGGCAGTCAGCAAGGAGAGAAGGTGGCAAGGGAAAGAGGAGGGTGCCAAGTGCTGGTTGGGTTCTTTCTCCTGGAGGAGGAGGGAAAACAGAGGAGGAGGCAGGGAGGTGATGCAAAGGACCAGGAAAAAGACTTTCATGAAGATGCAAGGGGTCAATAATATCCACAACACAGTTGCCTGCAAAAAAACAAAAACAAAAACAAAAACAAAAAACCCATGAAACAACAACAAATACAAGTAAACAAAAAATAAAAAAAGTTAATTACTTGAATAGTAAGAGGTCCTGCACTGACTCTGCGGGTGGATAGTGGAATGAATGTAGGAATGGACGGGAGGGCAGAAACAGTGGATGAAATGCTGAACGTATGAAATGCTGATCCTATTGCTAGTAGCAGCTGACAGGAGCAGTTAATATGTACTGAATGTTTACTAAGTGCCAGGTGCTTTCTAAGGGCTTCTGTGTAACAACACATAGGACCACACTCCATGCCATAGCTACTTATGTTGTCCCTATCTTACAGATGAGAACATGGAGGCAGCAAGAGGCTAGGTAATCTGTGTGGCGTCACAAGCAGATAAGTGGCAGGGTTGGGCTTCAATCTCAAGCAGTCTGACTGCTGAACTCTTGCTTAGTAGTCTGGAAAAGCTGAAGTTTTGTTGGTTGGTTTGGTTTGTTTTTGTTTTTTAAATTTTGTTGCTGGGGATCAAAGTCAGGGCCTTACTCATGCTAAGCATGTATTCTACTACCAAACTTCATCCCTGGCCAAAGGTTATTTTTAAAAAAGTAATGAATTGGAAAAAGTCCATATATTGTTTTCAAATTATAATCTCAGGAACATTTTCATAGGAAATATTAAGTGTATTTATTGATTTTTCTAATCTTTTCTTAAAAAATTTCTTTTTTTAAGAGGGATTTTTAAAAAATATTTCTCCATCTTGGTTTTTAAAGGAAATAAAGTTATTATTTTAAAAAATAATGTACATGAAATTTGAAATTCTGAAAGAAAATCATTGCATTTTTACTAGTAAGGTTATCGAGAGAACTGGAATGATTCATTATGGAGCTTGGTAAATATCCTGGGAAAGAAAGAGGGCATTCTGTTTTGGTGGCAAAACATTTTAACAACTCTGCACTAAAACAATGATTTTATTGTGTCTGAAATTCTTTAATGCCTACAGACTGCTCAACTGAATGTCATTAGAACCTCTAGAACTTATTTTCACATAGCTTGAAGGCTTACCCATCTCCTACACAGTCATGTTATTTGAAAAAAAATGCATGTATATATAACTGTATGTGACACAGTCGGGCAGCATATTGGAATCTGAGGATTACAGATTGCCAGTCTTCTCTGCATTTTAAGCCCTCCTCAGGTAACCAGATTTATTAATACTAATGTGTGCTTTCAAAAGACTGATTAGTGATTCTTAAACTATTTTCCCCAGGAACATTGAAGACTGGACTAAAATAGTACTGTTATGTTTAAAAGCAAAGAATGCCTGAAAAGTTTGCTCAGAATTTGGTGATGGTTAGAATTGGAAGATTTGAAAGGAATAGGGTTGCTTTCCATGTAGACTTACCAATTGATAAAGTCATAAGGGAGAACAGGGTTTCATATATAGAGATGTAAAGGCATAAATATTAAGACAAGAAAATAAAAATTGATCAGGAAACAAAATAAACTACAGATGTTAAAGAAATAC
This sequence comes from Glaucomys volans, assembly GCA_020662805.1. Lineage (NCBI taxonomy): Eukaryota > Metazoa > Chordata > Mammalia > Rodentia > Sciuridae > Glaucomys > Glaucomys volans. The sequence continues at coordinate 7,481 of JAJEJO010059273.1, read as the reverse complement.
TTTGGACTATATTCAGTAGTAATGCTTAGTGAAATTTAAAAGTGACGATTCTGTAGCTGCCATGTATGGTTACTGTTAAATATTCATTTGCTTTGGGAAACTCAGGATTTCACTGTACAGCTACAACGACAATAACCATTTCTGAGAGCTTACTTTACTGCAAGGTGGGCATCATGTTGGGAACATGTCATGTGGAAATGTATTTAATTCTCACAGAATTCCTATGAGTTAGCTAATCTTGTTTCTTTTTGGAATTGAAGGAGCTACTCTTTGTTGTAATTTTTTTTTTTTTTTTTTTTTTTTTTTTTTCAGGGCTTGAACCCAGGGGCACTTAATCACTGAGCCACATCCCAAGTCCTTTTTGTATTTTATTTTGGTACAGGGCCTCACTAAGTTGATGAGGCTGGCTTTGAACTCACAATCCCCCTGCCTCAGCCTCTGGAGCCACTACGTTGTAAATTTTTAATAGCATCTGTTTTGATCTGTGGGTAAATTGAAAAAGTGTGTAAAGTACTTTTATTTTAGGTGAGAGAGTTGCTCTTCTAGTTTCTTTTTATTGCTACACAAAATATCTTTAAATAAGCTGTTATTTTAGTAACTTAAAACTTATTACATGTTACATTTTTATTTCATTACATACTATGAAAAGAAAGTAATTTTTCTCTCATGTTATCTTCTATATTGCTTCTTACTATCTTACCTTTGGAATAGTGTCCATTTCTGACCTAGGAAGTGTTCCGTCACCTAATGTGACTTAGTCAGAGAAGTGCTGTGGAGGGTCACCTTACAGTTGTGGCTACTGATTTATCACCAGCTAGGGTGGGTTCTGGGGAGAAATGATTTGCCCTTTATTTTCTATTTCTCTACCTGTGACCCAAAGCACCTTTGTTTCTTACCTCTTAGTTTTTCTGGAGTAGGTATACACTGTTCAGTCATTCATTGAAATAAATAAACACAGAGCATTTACTAAATGTTAAGCAATAGGGAAGCAGTGACGATCCAAAAAGCATCATTAATACTATCTTCATGGAAGACTGCCTGGTGTTGGTCCCCAGGACACCCCAACCCCTAGATGTGAGAACACACTGTCAAAGTGTAGCCATCAACCAACTTGAAAGATAATGTTTTAAAAAATAAAATAAAAAGACCATCCCAAAGTAATTTCATTTACATGCCAGTATTTACATTCAATTTAGGTATCTTCACTCAAAAGAGCCCTTTAGCCTGAGTGGTGATCCATTCCAGAGGACATGGATCAAGTGCAAGCTCTATTAAGTTGCTGATTATTGTGTAACTCCTGATGAGTCAAGTTTTCAGCTACTGTGGACAAGAGTGACAGGGCTTATAAAAGATCTTTTGGATAATGGTAGACAAGGGTCATGATTATGAAAATCTGCCTGTTTTAATTTAGAAGAAAAAGGAGGAGATCATATAAGTAAATATTGTGATACTTATATCAAGAAGATATTTTTGTTGAATCTCATACATTTACTCTATTCTAAAAAGAAAGAGAGAAGATAATATTTATTGGGTGCATACTTACTATATACAAGGCTATATACCAGGGGTCTTAATGTGTCATCTCATTTAATTTTCAATTCTACCTGATGAGGTTTGGATGCTTTTATTATGACCATTTTATAAATTAAGTTCATGGCATTTAATTAGCTCAAAGGAGTCATCAGTTAATAATTTATTGATTTGTGATTTGAATCAGATTCTGACCCTGAATGCCATAATTTCCATTGGTAGAATTAATACGTTGATAGTTTCAAACATCAACTTAGAGCTTGCACATTACTTCAGATATTTTTGAAGGTACATATTTCTTACTACCTACTTATAGTCACCTCATGTAGTCATTTAACAATATTTTCCTATGCCCATGTTGGACTACCCATATTGAAAGGTGTGTAGCTTTGGCACTTACATCAGAGACAATGTAATTGTATCCTTTGGTTTTATCTCATTTGCATTTTAAAGTTTTGTTCCAAAACAACCCTGCATTGCTTTCATAACTAGAACTGACATAGAGACAGAATAATAGCTCTAAAAGGTAGAAAAGTGAGTGCATGAAACTATATTTTGAACCCAGAAATCTTGAGAAAAGTGTTCATCAGAGTTCAAGTCTCCTGGGTAGCAACTGTGTTAAAAAAAAATCCTTGTTGGCTACTGCATTGCAATATGTCCATTTCTACCATCTTTCTTATCTTTCTTTATCACGATTCTGTAAATGAGTATGTCTAAGATAAGGCTGGCAGAATCTAGGAGCAAATAAGAGGCAACACTAACCTGGGTTCTAGCCAAACAAACCTAAATTCAAACCTAATTGCATCATGTGCTGGTTCAGCAAGTTATTTAATCTTCCTGAGACTCATTTTTCTTCCTGGTGTAATAGACATATAACTCTCTTGCTGGCATGTGAGAAGTACAAAAGATGATATATTAAGTATCAAGAGCAGAGTCACATAAAACTCACTAAATGATATTTGAATGTATTATGTATAAGATAAAATGTGTTTTCCAGATGAGTAGATAAAGTGTTTGAGGTGGCCAGGGTGGAGACAGTGGCTGCCAAGGGCAGGAGGCATGATCTAGACCAGAGACGCTTTTCCTATCTCTGTTCATGCACCATGTCCTTCACACAGCCGTTTGAAGCTGGTTCATTTCATACACTCCTGAAACATCCAAAGCTCTGGTTTTTGGTGTGGGTTGCTGTTCTTATGCCTTTTATCTTCACAGCGAAAAAATGTAGACTCTCATTTTACTATAGATCCTGACATTGAACCTTTTTAAAAAAATTCGGTCTTTATATATAGTACTTGGGTTCATCTTCTCAAACTCAGACATACATGGAAATTGATTTCAGTTCATGATTGCCTTTTTCCTGGCTGTCCTCCCCTGTTCCCCTATCACTCAACATCTTGAAACAGACATCACTCTTGTCCTCTGTAAATCCCCCCAACATCTAGTGTAAATGTGTGCAATCATTCATCTATTTAATAAATATGTATTAACCGACCCCAAGTATGCAACAGGCACTATACTGGGGGCACAGAAGAGAACAAAACTGAAATTTTCTGTCCCTTTGGTGCTTATGTCTTAACTGGGGAGCTAAAGAATTTGTTGTCTAATCATATAATATTAGGATAGCCAATACTATATGGAAGCATAAGATGCTGAGTGGGTGCACACAGGAAACTGAACCTAACCTGTGGAGTCAGGGATGCCTTCCTGAGGTTTTATAAAGCATTGTTGTGTGTCTGAAACTTCTTACCCTCATGATTCAAACCAAAATATTCACCTGAGAATCTGAATGTCTTAGGGCTCAGGGAAGTGAAGAGGGATTAACTAGGGAGAAGGTTGTGGAAAAGCATTCCAAGCAGAGGAAGTAGAATGTCAGTCATCAACTTGCCTCACTTTTTAAAAGATAGCACAAAAAGTCCCTCATACCTCCCCATCTGTAACTGGCACCCAATTTCCATGATGAGAAGGGGCAAATAACTGGTACTGAGTATATGTATGTATCAGACTTCCCATATGGCATATTACATCATGCAGTTTCAACCTTACTGACTACTGAGATATCTCATTATTGCACATAAGTAGGTTGATTATGTCTGGGTTTGCTCAGTATAATCTCATTTAATGCCTGTTACCCTAGGATGATTACTGATAGTGCCCACCTTTCACTCTCAAGAGTGTCCCAGTTTGTTATGATAAATTCTGTGGTCATTAATAAGTGAAGCTCGGAGAGACTAAGCATCAGCCTTGGGGCACAGGGCTCATGAGCACAGAGAGTAATGGTATGTCAACCAGTAGTACTGGATCCGAAGCCCACGTAGTGCATGACACTGTGAGTGGTTTTGGACTCTACTCTTATATTGCTCTATTATTCTTTCCATCAAGACTGAGTAGCCAAAGACAAAATTGCCTCCCTGACATCTGTCTTCACTAATTTTGCTGAATGAATGAAAAGAAAATGATGAATTAACATCAAGAGCAAAATATGTATTAAGTAGTAGTTCTGTTCTTGATAAGCATGTCTTTGCACTTTTATTTAGCCTGTTCCTTTTGGTGTGATTGCTTCTGAAAGTCAAGATGTGACTCAAATGACAAAAAGTTGGTGATCTTTGTTCTTTTCTATGACATGCTACTCTGTGAGCTGTGGAGATTCATGACTTGTCTTAGTTACCAGAGTCTGAATGTAAAGAGCTTAAAGCTATTTTTCCTGTTCATCATAATTGGGATTGAACACAGCGGGCTCTACCACTGAGCTACATCTCCAGTCCTTTTCATTTTTAATTTTGGGTCTCATTAAATTGTCTAGGCTGTCTTCAAACTTGCGATCTTCCTGCTTCAGCCTCACAAGTGGCTGGGATTAGAGGTGTAAGCTTCCAAGGCTAGCTGGAGTTTCTTAAAATAATCAATTAAACTTTTTAATGTTTGAGCAATTTTAGCAACACTTTTTAATACAGTTTTGTCATGATTAAAACTGTTAATATGGATAAAATGTTTTCTGTGGAGTACAATGAAAACTCCTTGCAAGCGTTTTTCATGTGGTGCTATATCAGGAAGGTGAAATAGGATGCTATTGCTTCCTCTTTTATTTTAAATTAAAAAAATCACATTATACCAAAGTCATATTGAAAATAGATATTGTATCATCAGTTCTTTTATAGAATTATGGTGCTACCTCAAAAGATTCTGGCTTCATTCTCTTCACTTAGAAACAAGATTTCATGAATTGTATTGTGTGTCAGAATTTGTTTTCCTTATGATGCTTATAGAAATGATTCACTATGAAATCTCTGAGCATTTCCATTAAATGACATGCTTTACTTCCGACTATTTTCCACATACCTTATTTGTCTCTGTTTGAATATATTTTAAGATCACCCAATCAATTCATCATCCATATATTCAATTCATATTCCTGTGCTGCTGACTGCAGTGTGCAAACTTCTGCTGGCACAACTGGCTTTATAGTTGAAATATATGCCACCTCTCTTCCCCTTCCTTAAAATGCAGAGAAAATTTGCTTATCTACATCTGTCTCACTGTGCACTCCGTCTAACCCAGAACATGTATAGAATTTCATTTAGTAATTTTGTAGAATGTCTCTCTCTCCAACTACCTTCTTTTCATGCATTCATTAAATATCATGGCAGAACGAAGACTTCATAAACTGTCCAGTTCAGCAGTTCACACTGTGAGTGGGATGATGGTGTGCCTTGTGCAAGCAATGGGTTTTGTGGCCAAATAAAGGTGGAAAACTATGACACTCCTCTAAACACAGGATTTGGAATGTGCCAATTCCAAATCTGACAATAATTTGAACAAGAAACATTTTCTCACTATTCCTTTTAAAAGACTGGTATTCTAAGGAGAGCACACTAGATAATAGTGACCTAGAATCCATTAAATAAACAAATTGCCCTGAGAGATCAAGACTCACTGAAACATCACAGTTGTTTGGTGGAAAATCTAAAACCAAGAACTATTTTTGTCTGCTTCTGACATCCTGTGGTGCTGAGCTGCTGCTTCTCCTTCTAGATGCATTTGCATGTAAGAGTGATAGGGTGGGAGCTGATTGCAATGACTTTTTATCTGCTACTTTACTTAACCCCTATGCCTCTGGCTCATAATAAGGATCTGTGGGACGGAGTTATGTTGTTCTAGTTGAACTGAGAAATTTGAGATTAGGATGATTCTGTTTACTTCTGGATAGTCAATTCAAAGTTTATCCTTTTCATTGGAAGAAAATAAGTTTAGGAAATGTCCACAAATAAAGAAATCACTATCAGTCAAGAAGTTAATTGGACAATTATTTATTGAGTGCCTACACATGCCACAAACTATTCTAAGTGGTACAAAAATAGCAGTAATGAAAACCAAATCCTTGACTTCATGAAGCTTAAAATCAGTGAAGGAAATCAGATCATGAACAGACATCTGAGATCAGTAAGTGCTCTGGAGAAAAATGCATGCTAAGAGGTGTAGAGAGGGTTGGCAAGGACATGGGATTGGGGTTGTAACTTAGAATGGTAAGGGATGCTCGATGGTCATCATGACATTTGAGCAGAGACATGAGGAAATAAAGAAACCAACCAGAGAAGAACATGCCAGCAAGTGGGATTAGCATGTTCTAGGAATGCATAAAGGTCATTGTGGCTGGAAGGGAGGAGTAAGGGGGAGAGTGGTAGGAGTCAGATCATGTTGGACTGTAGGCCATTTTAAAGACTCTGGCTAGAGGAATGAATCTGACATACTTTCTTACGTACCTATGTGAATACACCACAGTGAATCTCACCATCATGTACGTCTACAAGACTGGGGTCCTAACTAAGATAAATATATTCCATGCTTGTGTAATTGTATCAAAATGAATTCTACTGTCATGAATAACTAAAAAGAACAAACAAACAAACAAAAAAACACTTTGACTGATATTCTGGGTGACAAGGAAAGATTCTGAAAAGTATTGCATAGAGAAGTGACATGGCCTGACTTATGTTTTAAAAGGCTCTATCTATCTTGTGATCCTATGGAAGATGTAATATTGCTGATCTGAGATGGAGATTGACAGGCAGGGTGTTATTAGGGAGTCCTCTTAGGAGCAATACCTGTGGGAGATGGGAAGAAGGCCAGATTCAGCAGAGGGAGAAATGGGACTAGCAGGTCATTTCAAAGCCCATTGGCCTCATGAGGAGCTCTGAAACTGGGATTGCCCTTCACAGTGACTCCAAACTGGAGTGAGAGTGCCAACCTTTTTACAGGTGTCTCTGAGAAGGCGAATGACTTTTGAGAACCAGTTTTATATACTGAGAGGAACTCCTAGACATGGCTGGCAGCTGAGCAGTTCAGCCTTCCCAGCAGCTGGGGAGTTAGTCTTTCAGCCAGCAGAGGATGATAGGGATGGTTTGTCAGAGCATCCACTGGAGGAGGAAATGTGGAAGCAGGGAGACCATTTAGGGGAGTGATTCAGGAAGGAGATAATGATAGGTCCTGCTACTAGGATGTTAGTAGCAAGACACATTCATTTTCTGGATTTATTTTGAAGGGAGAATCAACAGGATGTAATGATATATTGGTAGGGGGCTTTCTGAGAAATCAAGAAAAATCAGTATAATGAATATAAACCTATGATTTCTGCCCAAACAACAAGAAATAGTACCTGTTTTCAGATAGAAATAGGAAGAAATAGATAGACACTATGTGCTGAAGTGGGGATGATTTGGGGGGATATGGAAAATCCCCAGGAGAAATGCAAATAATTCAAATTTAGACAAGATGATTTTCAAATGTCTATGAGATAACCAACTCAAGATGTTAATTGTATGAATACTTTATTGAGGGAAACCATCTAGACCGAGAAATAGATTTGGAAATTATTGGCTTCTCAACGTTACTTAGAGCCAAGAAACTGGATGGGATTACCCAGGAAGTGACTGCTCTGTTTCAAAGTTTAGGATTTAAGG
>JAJEJO010059218.1:0-10999 GCA_020662805.1 Glaucomys volans | reverse complement strand
AAGTTCTACATCCTTAATTCACAAGTCCTGCAGCCCTCCTATGCGTGTCCTAGACCCCCCAACACACGTCCTAGAGGTCTCCTACATAGGTCCTGGATCACTCCTACACACATCCTAGACCCCTCCTGCACACGTCCTACTGACCTCCTGCACATGTCCCAGAGCCCTCTTCAACACATCGTAGAGCTCTCATTCACGTTGTACAGCCGTCCTACACACGTTTTAGCACCCTACTACACACATCTTAGATCCCTCCTATACACATACTAGAGCAATCCTACACATGTGCTACAGAACGCCTACACACCTCTTTCAGCCCTCCTGCACATGTCAAGAGCCATCGTGCACACATCATAGAGCCCTTCTGCAAACGACCTGGAACCATCCTACACACGTCCTAGAGCCCTCCTGCACATGACATAAAGCTCTCCTGCACACATACTAGAGTTCTCCTGAACACGACCTCCAGTCCTCTAGCACACGTCCTTGAGCCCTCCTTCACAAATCCTACAGCCCTGGTACACATGTAATTGAGCCCTCCTACACACTTCCTAGATCCCTCCTAAACACGTATTAGAGCCCTCCCACACACATCCTAGTGATCTCCTGCACATGTCCTGCAGGTCTCCATCACACGTCTTACATCCCTTCTGCACATGTCCTAGATCCTTAATTCACTAGTCCTGCAACCCTCTAATGCACGTCTGAGAACCCTCCTACACACATACTAGAGCCCTCCTACACACATCTTGGAACACGACTACACACATCCTAGAGCTCTCCTGCACACCTCCTACACCCTCCTGCACATGTCCTACAGAACTCCTGTACACACCCTACAGCCCGCCCCACATCCCTGAGCCATCCTACACACATCCTGGAGCCCTCCTACACACGTCCTAGTGCCCTCCTGTACATGTCCTACAACCCTCCTGTAAAGGTGCTAGAGACCTCTGCACACATCAGAGAGCCCTCCTAAACACGTCCTAAAAACATCCTTAACATGTCTGACAACACTTCTGCAGTCATCCCAGATCCCTTCTACACAAATCCTTGAGACATCCAACACAGATCCTAGATCCCTTCCACACACGTCATAAAGCCCTCGGACACACGTGCTAGAGGCCTCTTTCCCAGGTCCTACAGCCCTCCTGCACACAAATTAGAGCCCTCCTGCACATGTCCTGGAGCACTCCTACACACATCCTAGAGCTCTCCTTCACACGTCCTACAGCCCTCCAGCACACATCCTAAATCCTCCTTCACACAACCAAGAGCCCTCCTACACATGTCCTAGAGTGCTTCTGCATATGTCATAAACCTCTCATAGCCTCGTTCTAGAGCCCTCCTTCACTCATCCTACATCCCTCCGGTAACATCCTATAGCCTTAATTCACAAGTCCTGCCGCCCTCCTACGCACTTCCTAGAACCCTCCTAAACACATCCTAGAGACCTCCTACACACGTCCTGGAGCACTCCTACACATATCCTACAGCTCTCCTGCACACATCCTACACCCCCCTGCACACGTCTTACAGACCTCCAGAACACGTCCCACAGCCCTCCTCCACATGTCCCTGAGGTCTCCTACACAGGTCTTAGAGCCCTCCTGCAAACATCTTAAAGCCCTCTTGCACACGTCTTAAAGCCCTCTTGCACATGACCTAGAGCCCTACTTGACACGTGCTACATCCTCCTATACACGTCATAAAGCCCTCCTACACACGTCCTATAGCCCTCCAAAAAACATCCTAGATCCCTCCTACACACATCCTACAGCCCTCCTGCACATGTCCCAGAGCCCTCGTACACATGTCCTAGAGCCCTCCTACCCATGTGCTAGAGTCCTCCAAACCACTTCCAAGAGCCCTCCTGCACACGTCTTACAGCCATTCTGCAAAAGTCCTAGATCCCTTCTGCACACGTCACAGAGCCCTCCTCCACACGTCCTAGAGCCCTCCTTCACACATCCTCCACCCTCCTGCAAAGGTCCTACATTCCTCCTACACACGTCCTATAGCCCTCCTACACACGTCCTAAGACCTCATGCACACGTCCCACATCCGGCCTACACAATTCACACATACCTCCTGCTCACATCTTTGAGTCCTCCTTCACAAGACCTAGAGCCCACTTTCACACGTCCTACAACCCTCCTGCACATGTCCTAGAGTACTACTTCACACGTCCTTCAGCCCTCCATTAAAAGTCCTACAGCCCTCCTGCACATGTAAAAGAGCCCTCCTACACATGTCCTACAGCCCTGCAGTACACATCCTACAACCTCCTGCACATGTCCTAGATCCTCCTGCACACAACCAAGAGCCCTCCTACACAGGCCCTAGAGTCCTCCTGCACATGTCATAAAGCCCTCGAACACACATGCTTGAGCCCTCTTTCAGTCATGCTACATCCCTCCTGCACACGTCCTAGACCCTTAATTCACAAGTCCTTTAGCCCTCCTACGCATGTCCTAGACCCTCCTACACACGTCCTAGAACCCTCCTACACACGTACTAGAGCCCTCCTACACGCATCCTGGAGCACGACTACACACGTCCTAGAGCTCTCCTTCACACGTCCTACAACCCTCCTGCACATGTCCTACAGACCTCCTGCACACTCCCTACAGCTTGCCCCACAACCCTGAGCCCTCCTACACACATCCTGGAGCCCTCCTACACACGTCCTAGTGCCCTCCTGTACATGTCCTACAGCCCTCCTGCAAAGGTGCTAGAGACCTCTGCACACATCAGAGAGCCCTCATAAACACGTCCTAGAGACATCCTTAACATGTCTGACAGCCTTTCTGCAATCATGCTAGATCCCTTCTCCACACATCCTAGAGCCCTCCTACACAGATCCTAGATCCCTCCCACACGTGTCATAAAGCTCTCATACACACGTGCTAGAGCGCTCCTTCCCACGTCCTACAGCCCGCCTGCACACGAATTAGAGCCCTCCTGCACATGTCCTGGAGTGCTTCTGCACATGTCATAAACCTCTCATACACTCGTGGTAGAGCCCTCCTTCACCCATCCTATATCCATCCGGCTCACATCCTAGAGCCTTAATTCACAAGTCCTGCCACCCTCCTACGCACGTCCTAGAACCCTCCTAAACACATCCTAGAGGCCACCTGTACACATCCTGGAGCACTCCTACACATATCCTACAGCTCTCCTGCACATACTACACGCCCCTTCACACCTCTTACTGAACTCCTGAACACGTCCCACAACCCTCCTCCACATGTCGCTGAGGCCTCCTACACAGGTCCTAGAGCCCTCCTGCAAACATCTTCAAGCCCTCGTGCACACGTTAAAGCCCTCTTGCCCATGACCTAGAGCCCTACTTGACATGTGCTACATTCCTCCTATACATGTCATAAAGCCCTCGTACACACGTCCTATAGCCCTCCAAAAAACATCCTAGAGCCCTCCTACAAACATCCTACAGCCCTCCTACACATGTCCCAGAGCCCTCCTACACATGTCCTAGAGCCCTCCAACCCACTTCCTAGAGACCTCCTGCACAGGTTTTACAGCCATCCTCCACACGTCCTAGAGCCCTCCTTCACACATCCTCCACCCTCCTGCAAAGGTCCTACAACCCTCCTACACACGTCCTACAGCCACACCCGGCCTGCACAATTCACACATACCTCCTGCTCACATCTTTGAGTCCTCCTTCACAAGACCTAGAGCCCTCTTTCACACGTCCTACAACCCTCCCACACACATCCAAGTGAACTCCTGCAAACGTCCTGCAGCTCTCCTTCACATGTCTTACATCCCTTCTGCACATATCCTACAGGCTTAATTCACAAGTCCTGCAGCCCTCTAACGCATGTCCTAGAACCCTCCTACACACATACTAGAGCCCTCCTACACACATCCTGGAGCACGACTACACACGTCCTAGAGCTCTCCTGCACACGTCCTACAACCCTCCTGCACATGTCCTACAGACTTCCTGCACACACAACTACAGCCCGCCCCACATCCCTGAGACCTCCTACAAACACCCTGAGTCCTCCTACGCATGTCCTAGTGCCCTCCTGTACATGTCCTACAACCCTCCTACAAAGGTGCTAGAGACCTCTGCACACATCAGAGAGCCCTCCTAAACACGTCCTATAGACATCCTTATCATGCCTGACAGCCATCCTGCAATCATCCTAGATCCCTTCTACACTCATCCTAGGGCCCTCCTACACAGATCCTAGATCCCTCTCGCCCGTGTCATAAAGCCCTCGTACACGCGTGCTAGAGGCCTCCTTCCCATGTTCTACAGCCCTCCTGCACACGAATTAGAGCCCTCCTGCACATGTCCTGGAGCACAGCTACACACATCCTAGAGCTCTCCTTTACACGTCCTACAGCCCTCCAGCACACATCCTAAATCCTCCTTCACACAACCAAGAGCACTCCTACACATATCCTAGAGTGCTTCTGCACATACCATAAACCTCTCATACACTCATGCTAGAGCCCTCCTTCACCCATGCTACATCTGTCCAGCACTCATCCTAGAGCCTTAATTCACAAGTCCTGCCGCCCTCATACGCACGTCCTAGAACCCTCCTAAAAATATCCTAGAGACCTCCTACAGACGTCCAGGAGCACTCCTACACACATCCTACAGCTCTCATGCACACATCCTACACCCCCCTGCACACGTCTTACAGACCTCCTGATCACGATCCAAAGCCCTCCTCCACATGTCCCTGAGGCCTCCTACACAGGTCCTAGAGCCCTCCTGCATACATCTTAAAGCCCTCTTGCACACGTCTTAAAGCCCTCTTGCACATGACCTAGAGCCCTACTTGACACGTGCTACATTCCTCCTATACACATCATAATGCCCTCCAACACACGTCCTATAGCCCTCCGAAAAACATCCTAGAGCCCTCCTACACACATTCTACGGCCCTCCTACACATGTCTCAGAGCCCTCCTACACATGTCTTAGAGCCCGCCTACACATGTCCTAGAGCCCTCCAACCCACTTCCTAGACCCCTCCTACACACGTTTTACAGCCATCCTGCAAACGTCCTAGATTCCTCCTGCACACGTCACAGAGCCCTCCTCCACACGTCCTAGAGCCCTCCTGCACACATCCTCCACCCTCCTGCAAAGGTCAAACCACCCTCCTAAACACATCCTAAAGCCCTCCTACACATGTCCTACAGCCCTCATGCACACGTCCTACATCCAGCTTGGACAAATCACACATACCTCCTGCTCACATCTTTGAGTCCTCCTTCACAAGACCTAGAGCCCTCTATCACACGTCCTACAACCCTCCTGCACACGTCCTAGAGTCCTACTTTACACGTCCTTCAGCCCTCCATCAAAAGTCCTACAGCCCTCTTACACACTTCCTAGAGCCCTCCTACACATGTCCTACAGCCCTCCATTACAAGTCCTACAACCTCCTGCACATGTCCTGGATCCTCTGACACACAACCAAGAGCCCTCCTACACAAGCCCTAGAGTCCTCCTGCACATGTCATAAAGCCCTTGTACACACATGCTAGAGCCCTCTTTCAGACGTCCTACATCCCTCCTGCACACGTCCTAGACCCTTAATTCACAAGTTCTGCAGCCCTCCTAAACATGTCCTAGACCCTCCTACACACATCCTAGAGCCCTCCTACAAACGTCCTGGAGCACTCCTACACACGTCCTAGACCCCTCCTGCACATGTCCTACAGCCTTCGTGCACATCCTACAGACCTTCTGCACACATTCTACAGTCCTCCTATACACGTCCCTGAGCCCTCCTACACACACCCTAGAGCCCTCCTGCACACGTCTTAAAACCCTCTTGTACACGTCTTAAAGCCCTCATGCAAACAACCGATCCCTACTTGACACGTCCTACATTCCTCCTATACACTTCATAAAGCCCTCCTCCATACATACTAGAGCCCTCCTTCACACATCCTCCACTCTCCTGCAAAGTACTACAACCCTCCTACACACGTTCAAAAGCCCTCCTGCACACGTCAACAGCTCTCATGCACACGTCCTACATCCGGCCTGCACAATTCACACATACCTCCTGCTCACATCTTTGAGTCCTCCTTCACAAGACCTAGAGCACTCTTTCACAGGTCCTACAACCCTCCTGCACACGTCCTAGAGTCCTACTTCACATGTCCTTAAGCCCTCTTTCAAAAGCCCTACAGACCTCCTAACCATATCCCAGAATCCTCCTACTCATGACCTAGAGCCGTACCACACATATCCTAGAGCTCTCCTTCACAAGTCCTACAGCCCTCCAGCACACATCCTAAATCCTCCTTCACAACCAAGAGCCCTCCTACACATGTCCTAGAGTGCTTCTGCACATGTCATAAACCTCTCATACACTCGTGCTAGAGCCCTCCTTCACCCATCCTACATCCCTCCGGCACACACCCTAGAGCCTAAATTCACAAGTCCTGCTGTCCTCCTACGCACGTCCTAGAACCCTCCTAAACAAATCCTACAGACCTCCTACAGACGTCCTGGAGCACTCATACACATATCCTACAGCTCTCCTGCACACGTCTTACACCCCCCTGCACACGTCTTCCAGACCTCCTGATCACGATCCACAGCCCTCCTCCACATGTCCCTGAGGCCTCCTACACAGGTCCTAGAGCCCTCCTGCACACCTCTTAAAGCCCTCTTGCACACGTCTTAAAGCCCTCTTGCACATGACCTAGAGCCCCACTTGACACGTGCTACATTCCTCCTATACATGTCATAAAGTCCTCCTACACACATCCTATAGCCCTCCGAAAAACATCCTAGAGCCCTCCTACACACATCCTACAGCCCTCCTACACATGTCCCAGAGCCCTGCTACACATGTCCTAGAGCCCTCCAACCCACTTCATAGAGCCCTCCTGCACACGTTTTACAGCCATCCTGCAAACGTCCCAGATTCCTCCTGCACACGTCACATAGCCCTCCTTCACACATCCTCCACTCTCCTGCAAAGGTCCTACAACCCTCCTACACACGTCTTAAAGCCCTCCTACACACGTCCTACAGCCCTCATGCACACGTCCTACATCCGGCCTGCACAATTCACACATACCTCCTGCTCACATTTTGAGTCCTCCTTCACAAGAACTAGAGCCCTCTTTCACACGTCCTACAACCATCCTGCAAACTTCCTAGAGTCCTACTTCACACGTCTGTCAGCCCTCCATCAAATGTCCTACAGCCCTCCTACTCACGTCCTAAAGCCCTCCTACACATGTCCTACAGCCCTCATGCACACGTCCTACATCCGGCCTGCACAATTCACACATACCTCCAGCTCACATCTTTGATTCCTCCTTCAGAAGACCTAGAGCCCTCATTCACACGTCCTACAACACTCCTGCACACGTCCTAGAGTCCTACTTCACATGTCCTTCAGCCCTCCATCTAAAGCCCTACAGCCCTCCTACACACATCCTAGTGCCCTCCTACACATGTCCTACAGCCCTCCATTACACGTCCTAAAACCTCCTGCACACGTTTTAGATCCTCCAACACACAACCAAGAGCCCTCCTACACAGGCCCTAGAGTACCCCTGCACATGTCATAAAGCCCTCGTACACAAATGCTAGAGCCCTTTTCAGACGTCCTACATCATTTCTGCACACGTCTAGACCCTTAATTCACAAGTCCTGCAGCCCTCCTACGCATGTCCTAGACCCTCCTACACACGACCTAGAGCCCTCCTACAAACGTCCTGGAGCACTCCTACACATGTCCTAGACCCCTCCTTCACATGTCCTACAGCACTCGTGCACATCCTACAGACCTCCTGCTCGCATTCTACAGTCCTCCTATACACGTCCCTGAGCCCTCCTACACACATCCTAGAGCCCACCTGCACACCTCTTAAAACCCTCTTGCACACGTCTTAAAGCCCTCTTGCAAACAACGTAGAGACCTACTTGACACGTCCTACATTCCTCCTATACACTTCATAAAGCCCTCCTTCACACATCCTAGAGCCCTCCTTCACACATACTCCACTCGCCTGCAAAGTCCTACTACCCTCCTACACACGTTCAGAAGCCCACTTATACACGTCCTACAGCCCTCATGCACACGTCCTAGAGTCCTAATTCACAGGTCTTTCAGCCCTCCTTCAAAAGTCCTACACTTCTCCTAACCATTTCCCAAAATCCTCCTACACACGACCTAGAGACCTACCACACAGGTCCTAGAGACCTCCTTCACAAGTCCTACAGCCCTCCTGCACACGTCCTAGATCCTCCTACACACAACAAAGAGCACTCCTACACAGATCCTAGAGTCCTGCTGCATATATCATAAAGCCCACGTACACACATCTAGAGCCCTCTTTCACCCGTCCTACATGCCTTCTGCACAAGTTCTAGATCCTTAATTCACAAGAACTGCAGCCCTCCTATGCATGTCCTAGACCCTCCTACACACGTCCTAGAGCGCTTCTACATATGTCCTAGAGCACTCCTACACACGTCCTAGACCCCTCCTGCACACCTCTTAGAACCCTCCTGCACACGTCCTACAGACCTCCTGCACATATCCCAGAGCCCTCCTCAACACATGGTAGAGCTCTCATTTATGTTGTACAGCCGTCCTACCCACGTTTTAGCACCCTACTACACACATCTTAGATCCCTCCTATTCACATACTAGAGCACTCCTACACACATCCTGGAGCACGATACACACGTCCAGGAACTCTCCTGCACACGTCCTACAACCCTCCTGCACATGTCCTACAGACCCCCTGCACACACCCTACAGCCCGCCCCACAACCCTGAGCCCTCCTACACACATCCTGGAGCCCTCCTACACACGTCCTAGTGCCCTCCTCTACGTGTACTACAACCCTCCTGCAAAGGTGCTAGAGACCTCAGCACACATCAGAGAGCCCCCTTAAACACGTTGTAAGACATCCTTAACATGTCTGACAGCCATTCTGCAATCATCCTAGATCCCTGCTACACACATCCTAGAGCCCTCCGACTCAGATCCTAGATCCCTCCCGCACGTGTCACAAAGCCCTCGTACACACATGCTAGAGCCCTAATTCCCACGTCCTACAGCCCTCCTGCACATGAATTAGAGCCCTCCTGCACATGTCCTGGAGCACTCCTACACACATCCTAGAGCTCTCCTTCACAAGTCCTACAGCCCTCCATCACACATCCTAAATCCTCCTACACAACCAAGAGCCCTCCTACACATGTCCTAGAGTGCTTCTGCACATGTCATAAACCTCTCATACACTCGTGCTAGAGCCCTCCTTCACCCATCCTACATCTCTCAGGCACACATCCTAGAGCCTTAATTCACAAGTCCTGCCGCCCTCCTACACACGTCCTAGAACACTCCTAAACACATCCTAGAGACCTCCTACACACGTCCTGGAGCACGCCTACACATATCTTACATATCTCCTGCACACATCCTACACCCCACTGCACACGTCTTACAGACCTCCTGAACACGTCCCACAGCCCACCTCCACATGTATCTAAGGCCTCCTACACAGATCCTAGAGCCCTCCTGCACACATCTTAAAGCCCTCTTGCACACGCCTTAAAGCCCTCTTGCACATGACCTAGAGCCCTACTTGACACGTGCTACATTCCTCCTATACATGTCATAAAGTCCTCCTTCACACGTCCTGTAGCCCTCTGAAAAACACCCTAGAGCACTCCTACACACATCCTACAGCCCTCCTACACATGTCCCAGAGCCCTCCTACACATGTCCTAGAGCCCTCCTACACATGTCTTAGAGCCCTCCAACCCACTTCCTAGAGACCTCCTGCACACATTTTACAGACATCCTGCAAACGTCCTAGATCCCTTCTGCACATGTCACAGAGCCCTCCTCCAAACATCCTAGAGCCCTCTTTCACACATCCTCCACCCTCCTGCAAATGTCCTACAACCCTCCTACACACGTCCTAAAGCCCTCCTACACACATCTTACAGCCCTCATGCACACGTCCTATATCCGGCCTGCACAATTCACACATACCTCCTGCTCACATTTTGAGTCCTCCTTCACAAGACCTAGAGCACTCTTTCATACGTCCTACAACCCTCTGCACACGTCCTAGAGTCCTACTTCACACGTCCTTCAGCCCCCTTTCAAAAGTCCTAGAGCCATCCTAACCATATCCCAGAATCCTCCTACACACGACCTAGAGCCCTACCACACATGTCCTAGAGCCCGCCTTCACAAGTCCTACAGCCCTCCTGCACACGTAGTAGATGCTCCTGCACACAAGAATGAGCACTCCTACACAGATCCTAGAGTCCTCCTGCACATGTCATAAAGCCCTGGTACACACATCTAGAGCCCTCTTTCACGCGTCCTACATCCCTCCTGCACGAGTTCTAGATCCTTAATTCACAAGTCCTGCAGCCCTCCTATGCATGTCCTAGACCCTCCTATACACGTACTAGAGCTCTCCTACATACGTCTTGGAGCACTCCTACACACGTCCTAGACCCCTACAGAACACGTCTTAGAACCCTCCTGCACACGTCCTACAGACCTCCTGCACATGTCCCAGAGCCCTCCTCAACACATCGTAGACCTCTCATTCACGTTGTACAGCCTTCCTACACACGTTTTAGCCCCCTACTACACACATCTTAGATCCCTCCTATATTCATACTAGAGCACTCCTACACACGTACTACAGACCACCTACAAACCTCTTACAGCTCTCCTGCACATGTCAAGAGCCATCGTGCACACATCATAGAGCCCTTCTGCAAACGACCTGGAGCCCTCCTACACTCGTCTTAGAGCCCTCCAGCACACATCCTAAATCCTCCTTCACACAACCAAGAGCCCTCCTACACATGTCGTAGAGTGCTTCTGCAAATGTCATAAAACTCTCATAAACTCATGCTAGTGCCCTCCTTCATCCATCCTACATCCCCCCGCCACACATCCCAGAGCCTTAATTCACAAGTCCTGGCTC